>JAPJBO010000533.1:0-155936 GCA_030068145.1 Diplonema papillatum
GGAATAAAGCTGGAAGAGGTGGTTAGCGATAACGTGTGACGTTTGAGAGCTGCGACATTTCTGAGCTGCAAAATTGCTCGGGCGCAACCTTCGGCAGAGAAGACCACGTTTTGGTCAAACCGGTTGGACGCGCCAGAAGATGCCCACGTCTCGGGTGTCGAAATTTTGGTATCCATCCGTCTGGCACCTCAAAGAGTAGCAGACCCCTGCTCGCACATGCTTGCCCGTTTGCCGTGTTGACATCTCTCGAAGACCATTCGTGAGCTGTACGGCTTCCCCCGACGTTACACCTGTTTATTTGGGCTAGTCTTCTAAGGCGGGCGTAGGTCGCGTAGGTCGTTCCGTCGGAGGTGCGGTGCGGGCCGCGGCCCCGTCACCGAAGGTGACGGCGTCGGTGTTAACCGGGGCCGATCTGGCAGGCGGGCGAGCCCGTTTCGCGGGGGGGCACCGTCTTGACGCGTCGCGGGCTCTCTTCTTCTTGGCAATTGCACGGCCTACGGCGGCGGTTAGCGTAGGAGGATGTGTGCTGGCCGTTATCGCCGGATAAGTAGGATCCGAGGGAGTCTCATTGCCCCCTTCGGGCGGAAGAATCCCCGCATAGTTCACTGGGGTCTGGCCGGTGTTGAGCCCCCATACCCTTCCAAAAACATGCTTCTGCGGTCAAATACGCCCTCAGAAGCCTCTGGAGAGCCGTCTATGATGTCCCAAAATGCGATTTTATGGGTTTTTAGCGTCTCCCCGTTCGTGCGCATCGTAGGAAAGCCGAGGCATGAATACATTGAGACAGCCATGCTCTTGACCTTATCTGTAGGGCTCGAATTGGAATGTTGACCGCGGTGGACAGGTACCGTACGCAGGATGAACGTCGAGTAGGCAGGGCAAGAAGGGGTGGGATGAATGTGTGAGAGCTTGAAATGTACCGCTGAACGTTCGTCCCTTTCCCGCTATAGTAGCATAAGCAGGCGCAGGGGGCAGGTCTTGCTTTACTTTTCTCTTCTTCATGAAGACCCAGCATCCCGACTGTCCAATCACGGTCGCGAAAGGTTTTGCCTATAGCGATGTGGTGGCTGACCAGGCCCCCAGCCTTATACACAACACGGCTACAACACGAGGATGCAGTGTGCACTCAGCCATGGCTGCTACGCAGCACTTCGTTCCGCGTCGCGCCAAGTACATGATGCTGGCGGTTGGGGGATCGGCGACCGCAACTCAATTAAGGTGCGGTCAACAGGGTCGCCTCGTGAAGGCCCCCCCATGACACCAGCCCAAAAACAAGAAGACGCGTCACTGGCTAACCACGGTTAAAACCGGAAAATGATGAGGGGAGGGAATTGTGTTTCGTTGAACGCTTTGCCCTGGACGTTTGTTTCTTGGTACAGAGCGCAAGGAAACGCCGTGGATGGCCTGTGACGCGTTCTTATTTCCTCCAACATTGGTATAAAAACAAAGAAGAGAAAAAAAGGCTGAGAAGAAACTGTGGAGGGCTAGGGGGGGAAAAAAAAAGACAGGCGCTTCGGTTTGTTTGTGTGTGCGTTGTCCGGTTGATCGTTTTCCCACTTGTATTGACCCTGTGCATATTCAGGTAAGGAATTCTGATATCGACCACCAAAACACGCTGCCTACGTCTTTTTAGCCTGCACAATACATTGAAGGGCAACCCACAAGATTGTTAGTACTAAAAAAAGACAGGCGCTTCGGTTTGTTTGTGTGTATTGACCCTGTGAATATTCAGGTAAGGGATTCTGATATGGACCACCAAAACACGCTGCCTGCGTCTTTTTAGCCTGCACAATACAGGCAACCCGAAAGATTGTTAGTGCTAAAAAAAAAGCTGAGAAGAAACTGCGGAGGGCTAGGAGCGCATGTTTGGTTGGCTGGGAAGGGGCGAGTAGAGTCAGATCTGTGACTCAGCTGTGTCTTGAAGGTGAGGTGAGAGGCATTGGCTCACTCTGCCGAAGGCAAAAAGAGTACCCGCCCAGCGGAGTACACCGTGCGGGCCTCGAAATCCACAAAAAAAAAAAAAAAAACAGAGGTTTGCGCTCAAAAGTCACACCCGCAAGATTCACCAACAATGTTCGCCCAGCAATTCACTGGTGCATGCATTACCGTTATTGGACTGTTTAATGTTGGACTGGAATAAAGCTGGAAGAGGTGGTTAGCGATAACGTGTGACGTTTGAGAGCTGCGACATTTCTGAGCTGCAAAATTGCTCGGGCGCAACCTTCGGCAGAGAAGACCACGTTTTGGTCAAACCGGTTGGACGCGCCAGAAGATGCCCACGTCTCGGGTGTCGAAATTTTGGTATCCATCCGTCTGGCACCTCAAAGAGTAGCAGACCCCTGCTCGCACATGCTTGCCCGTTTGCCGTGTTGCACATCTCTCGAAGACCATTCTTTCTTTGGTGAGCTGTACGGCTTCCCCCGACGTTACACCTGTTTATTTGGGCTATTGGCTGGCACCATTTCTTTCTTTTCGTTCGAACGATATAATCATGCTATTAGAATAACACGAGTGAGGAAAGGGGAAATCTTAGTTGGGGGAAAATCTTAGTTTAATGTTTAGGCAGGACGTTGGGGGAAGGGAGCAGGACTCCGCAGGTAGGATACGAAACCCGGGGAACTAGTTCCGGATTTCGTTTCTTTTTCCATCCTTGGGGCGGTCGTTCCTTTCGTTTTCTGCGTTTTTAGATCTAAAACGTGGTGGAGGTTTGGTTGATGTACAGTACCTCGCATTGGTTGGGCAGAGTATTCAGATGTCGTGTGTGGGAGGGAACAAGGGAGGATCGAAAGCTGGAAGTGAGCCCAGCCCAGTAGTAGTAGTAGTAGTTGCAGCTTAGTGTGAGTTTGATCAAAGTAACACCAAGGCTTTTGTTTGTGCGCACTAGCGGAACTCACCTGCATGTAGTAAGCTGCCGACTACTCATTTTTAGTTCCAACAATGCATTGTTAGCCGAAAAGAAATTGAAGGGCAAGGAGCGCATTTGGTTGGTTGGGAAGGGACGTGTATCGAGCGCGTGCTTGTTGTCAGTAGGGAAGTTCAACTCAGACCGCGGCGGGCGGAGGAGGAAGTCGAATAGTCTAAGACAATAACTTGTCTTTTGCCGCGTTGATGAGGATCATGAACGCCTTATCCCCCCGCGGCTTGTCTGGGTGCCACCACGAAGCTAGGCGGCGGTACGCCTTCAGGACTGCCGCCTGGTCAGCCCTCTCTCCGATACCGAAGAGCTCGTGCGGGAAGTCTCGGTAGCGAAGACGGCGGTGTTCGGCAGCTCGAATGACGCCCTCCGCGGCCCCCCCGGCCTGCAGATCGGCGATCGCCCGATCGAGATCGCAGAACCGAAGGAGGCATTCGCCTCTACTTCGAAGAGCAAGCTTGTGCCTGTGTTTGTTGTTACCACCTTCCTGATTGTACATGTAGCTAGAAGCTGCCTGTCAAGCCAGTCCAGTCGGATTAAAGCCGCGCTATGTAAGACTGGAATTCGATAACAAGTATCGCATTCAGGAACCTGTCCTTTCTAGAACCCACGTCCACGAGAAATCAAGGCACGACGTAATGCGCACGGATTTGCGGGTTGCGGGGTTTGCGGAGATTGCGAGATTCTGCTGCCGCCCCAATCCCGCCAGCCCAGTAAATCGAGCCAGCTGAAGACAGATCCAGATGCCCCCCGCAGAGGTTCACATACGAGGGGTTGCTCGCGAGCATCTCCGTCAACACTTTGACGGCTTCGGCGTAATGCTCCGTCGCCATGTGCCTTTCGGCTACCGCAAAGCGCGCCGTCTCCTCCGCGACCTTTGCAGCTTCGGGGTCGGGCTGGCCGCTGCTCGTCGCCCCGGCCTTCCTTTTCCGGGATGCTTCCGCCGATTTGGACTTTGGCTGCTCCTGGTCGGTGGAGTGATTGCTCAGGTTGATTCCGTTAGCGAACGAGGTCTCGGTCCTACAAAAGAAATAGGGCCTTTTGTCTTATAGCCACCTGCTAACTTTTTAGCGTTATTCGCATTTTTATTTAGCATATACCTAGAGCGCTAATCAAATATTTTTGTTTGGAGAGGAGCATACCAATTTGCCCGATTTCAGCACGCTCAAAACCAATGCCGGCTGACGGGGCCCGGCGGTCGTCGCGAGAAGAAGGTTCAGATTTTGAACCACCTGTGTGTGTGATGTCGATCTTCGCCGAACTACCTGGAGGGAGAACGAGCTGCATAAGACGCCTCCTGCGGGGAGCGTGTCACCCCAAAGCAAAGGATCGAGTTAGGGGTGTTCGCGTCTGTCCTGCCTTCGGGTCGCTTCGCTCTTCTCGAATACGCTGTTAGTTCAAGACAAGAAGACTGGAGCACACCTCTTGCGAGAAGCCTGTGGCACACAGGATGCTACTTGCCTCGTGGCATCGTGCAAGGAGCAAGTAGACACTTGCCGCCAGCTTCATCGACTGCAACGACGCGGCTTGCTGGCGCACGTGCTGCAAACAGCAACGCAGCACCGAAAGCCAGGAAGCCCGGGGCGCACTACCAGCTGGGGGAATGCGGGTCTGCAGCACACGCACCGCATGGTCCGATGCTGCAGGCCACTTCAAGGCACTGCAGAGGAACCCGAGGCACTGGTCCTTCGCAGACAACGAACAAGACGAAGAAAGCACCCCCGACAGAAACGTCGTGAGCGCCCGAGCCAAGCCGGAAACCTCTGCCTTCTTCAAGGTCGGAAGGTTCTCGAAGAACGAGGTTGTTTGCGCGCGGAGGTTGCTCAAGAAGTCGGCGAGCTGCGTCTGGTGCAGTACCCGCGCGATTTGGGTGCAGAAATGCCAAAAGGTGTGCTGCACGGACAAGGACGCCGTGAATGCGTTGCTGGGCAAGACGAACAATTGCAATGCGTTCTGCCCCATGAAAGGGGCAAGCGACCCGAGCAGCTTGTACGCCAAGGTCCAGATGCGATCCACAAATGGCACAAACTGCGACTCGGGTAGCTGCAGAAGGTATGTTCTTACCTCCTGCAACATCCGCACCAGCGCACCCACGGACGACGCAACCTCGTCCGCCAACGCGCGGGACTGGGGGCAACCGTGCGGTAAGAGTCCGAACACGGCCGAGAAGGCGCACAGGCCTTTCTCGAGTACTGCCCACGGGAAGTTGAACATCCCGTCTTCGCTGCTGCAGAATACAGTTACGAACCGGGGTTGGTCGTAAAAGTACGGGTGGACGGCGGTCCACTCTGTCAGCAACGGGGCCAGCACAGCCATGAGCTGGTCGCCTGCCCCTGACACCAGCTGTGTGAGCACCGCGATGGTCTCGATCAGCTGCCATGCGCGGATGCTCTTTGCACTGGACATGGTGTTGCGCGGTTTTTTTTTTTTTTTTTTTGGGTTAGGGCGGACAATTTCTTTTGACAAAACCTTATCGGGAGAGTGAAAGTTCGCTTGAAACTTCGGGGGTTTAAAGTCTCCGGTTGACTGTAGAGGCTTGGGTAAGGAGAGGTCCCCCAACGCGTGGCTTCCGATGCTTTTGGGCTCAAATTTAATTCACATGCGGAACGTGCGGAAAAGGTCCAAAAAAGGTGGGGGGAAAAAGGTGAATTTCCCTTATATCCCACCACTTCAATTTTTGTTCCCATATATCCCAATGGGATTACCTTGGGCAATCCCAGTGGGATATAACATGGTTATGTCGATATCTCGAAAGATATCGGAATAAATATCGAAGAAAATAGGCAGATTTCTTCTTTCGCCCTAAGGTATTTTCGACTTTCTCTTATATCCCTAGGGGAGCACAGATTTTTTCCTGAGCGGGCCACCAGCCCACCATTTATAGGGGGGGGGTGGGGGACCCACCTTTTCCCCCCAGGAGGGTCCGGTTTTCCAGAATTCTGGAATCACTCCGGATTGGTGTTCTCCGCGAGTTTTTCAGAAAATTTTTAGATATCCCGCCAAAAAACATGAAAAACAGGGGGGTGCGGGGGGCTACGCCCCCCGCCCAAACGGTACGGGTTTTCCAATAAACTTTTCAACCCCATTTCAACAATCCTGTTGGTGTTCTCACTTAGAAATCTACAGCTAGACCACTTTTCAGACAACAAAAACTGGGGTTGTCCCACATTTTTGGGTCACCAATACTGACGTTTGAGGGTTGTCCCACTATTTTCGATGACCAATACTCACGTTTGAGGGTTGTCCCACATTTTTGGATCACCAATACTGACGTTTGAGGGTTGTCCCACTTTTTTCGATGACCAATACTGACGTTTGAGGGTTGTCCCACTTTTTTGGGTCACCAATACTGACGTTTGAGGGTTGTCCCACTTTTTTGGATCACCAATACTGACGTTTGAGGGTTGTCCCACTTTTTTGGATCACCAATACTGACGTTTGAGGGTTGTCCCACTTTTTTGGGTCACCAATACTGACGTTTGAGGGTTGTCCCACTTTTTTGGATCACCAATACTGACGTTTGAGGGTTGTCCCACTTTTTTGGATCACCAATACTGACGTTTGAGGGTTGTCCCACTTTTTTGGGTCACCAATACTGACGTTTGAGGGTTGTCCCACTTTTTTGGATCACCAATACTGACGTTTGAGGGTTGTCCCACATTTTTGGATCACCAATACTGACGTTTGAGGGTTGTCCCACTTTTTTGGATGACCAATACTGACGTTTGAGGGTTGTCCCACTTTTTTGGATCACCAATACTGACGTTTGAGGGTTGTCCCACTTTTTTGGGTCACCAATACTGACGTTTGAGGGTTGTCCCACTTTTTTGGGTCACCAATACTGACGTTTGAGGGTTGTCCCACTTTTTTCGATCACCAATACTGACGTTTGAGGGTTGTCCCACTTTTTTCGATGACCAATACTGACGTTTGAGGGTTGTCCCACTTTTTTGGGTCACCAATACTGACGTTTGAGGGTTGTCCCACTTTTTTGGATCACCAATACTGACGTTTGAGGGTTGTCCCACTTTTTTGGGTCACCAATACTGACGTTTGAGGGTTGTCCCACTTTTTTGGGTCACCAATACTGACGTTTGAGGGTTGTCCCACTTTTTTGGATCACCAATACTGACGTTTGAGGGTTGTCCCACTTTTTTGGATCACCAATACTGACGTTTGAGGGTTGTCCCACTTTTTTGGATGACCAATACTGACGTTTGAGGGTTGTCCCACTTTTTTGGATCACCAATACTGACGTTTGAGGGTTGTCCCACTTTTTTGGATCACCAATACTGACGTTTGAGGGTTGTCCCACTTTTTTGGATCACCAATACTGACGTTTGAGGGTTGTCCCACTTTTTTGGGTCACCAATACTGACGTTTGAGGGTTGTCCCACTTTTTTGGATGACCAATACTGACGTTTGAGGGTTGTCCCACATTTTTGGATCACCAATACTGACGTTTGAGGGTTGTCCCACTTTTTTGGATCACCAAAACTGACATTTGAGGGTTGTCCCACTTTTTTGGATCACCAATACTGACGTTTGAGGGTTGTCCCACTTTTTTCGATCACTAAAACTGACGTTTGAGGGTTGTCCCACTTTTTTGGATCACCAATACTAACGTTTGAGGGTTGTCCCACTTTTTTCGATCACTAAAACTGACGTTTGAGGGTTGTCCCACTTTTTTCGATGACCAATACTGACGTTTGAGGGTTGTCCCACTTTTTTGGATCACCAATACTGACGTTTGAGGGTTGTCCCACTTTTTTGGATCACCAATACTGACGTTTGAGGGTTGTCCCACTTTTTTGGATCACCAAAACTGACATTTGAGGGTTGTCCCACTTTTTTGGATCACCAATACTGACGTTTGAGGGTTGTCCCACTTTTTTCGATCACTAAAACTGACGTTTGAGGGTTGTCCCACTTTTTTGGATCACCAATACTAACGTTTGAGGGTTGTCCCACTTTTTTCGATCACTAAAACTGACGTTTGAGGGTTGTCCCACTTTTTTCGATCACCAAAACTGACGTTTGAGGGTTGTCCCACTTTTTTGGATCACCAATACTGACGTTTGAGGGTTGTCCCACTTTTTTCGATCACCAAAACTGACGTTTGAGGGTTGTCCCACTTTTTTCGATCACTAAAACTGACGTTTGAGGGTTGTCCCACTTTTTTCGATCACCAAAACTGACGTTTGAGGGTTGTCCCACTTTTTTCGATCACTAAAACTCACGTTTGAGGGTTGTCCCACTATTTTCGATGACCAATACTCACGTTTGAGGGTTGTCCCACTTTTTTCGATGACCAATACTGACGTTTGAGGGTTGTCCCACTTTTTTGGGTCACCAATACTGACGTTTGAGGGTTGTCCCACATTTTTGGATCACCAATACTGACGTTTGAGGGTTGTCCCACTTTTTTGGATCACCAATACTGACGTTTGAGGGTTGTCCCACTTTTTTGGGTCACCAATACTGACGTTTGAGGGTTGTCCCACTTTTTTGGATCACCAATACTGACGTTTGAGGGTTGTCCCACTTTTTTGGGTCACCAATACTGACGTTTGAGGGTTGTCCCACTTTTTTGGATCACCAATACTGACGTTTGAGGGTTGTCCCACTTTTTTGGATCACCAATACTGACGTTTGAGGGTTGTCCCACTTTTTTCGATGACCAATACTGACGTTTGAGGGTTGTCCCACTTTTTTGGGTCACCAATACTGACGTTTGAGGGTTGTCCCACATTTTTGGATCACCAATACTGACGTTTGAGGGTTGTCCCACTTTTTTGGATCACCAATACTGACGTTTGAGGGTTGTCCCACTTTTTTGGATCACCAATACTGACGTTTGAGGGTTGTCCCACTTTTTTGGATCACCAATACTGACGTTTGAGGGTTGTCCCACATTTTTGGATCACCAATACTGACGTTTGAGGGTTGTCCCACTTTTTTCGATGACCAATACTGACGTTTGAGGGTTGTCCCACTTTTTTGGGTCACCAATACTGACGTTTGAGGGTTGTCCCACTTTTTTGGGTCACCAATACTGACGTTTGAGGGTTGTCCCACTTTTTTGGGTCACCAATACTGACGTTTGAGGGTTGTCCCACTTTTTTCGATGACCAATACTGACGTTTGAGGGTTGTCCCACTTTTTTCGATGACCAATACTGACGTTTGAGGGTTGTCCCACTTTTTTGGGTCACCAATACTGACGTTTGAGGGTTGTCCCACATTTTTGGATCACCAATACTCACGTTTGAGGGTTGTCCCACATTTTTGGATCACCAATACTGACGTTTGAGGGTTGTCCCACTTTTTTGGGTCACCAATACTGACGTTTGAGGGTTGTCCCACTTTTTTGGGTCACCAATACTGACGTTTGAGGGTTGTCCCACATTTTTGGATCACCAATACTGACGTTTGAGGGTTGTCCCACTTTTTTGGGTCACCAATACTGACGTTTGAGGGTTGTCCCACTTTTTTCGATGACCAATACTGACGTTTGAGGGTTGTCCCACTTTTTTCGATGACCAATACTTGCGATTCATCGAGGGAATTCCACAAGGCATTACGAACGAACTTCAGGTTCCTTTGGGCTGGCTGGCGGGGAAAATCTTTTTAAAAGCTATTTCTCTACCATGTCGTCGCCGCTGCCGCAGGGGGATCGCTATGAGGCGAGGTTTCCCGCCCGTCTCAGGGCTTCGTGGGAGGCCCGGTTCAAGAGCGAGCCGGCAGAGAAGATGCGGCTGACGAGGCATCGGCTGGAGAAGTTCGGGGAGGAACACTTCGGTCCTCTTGACGATAAGACCGTGGAGAAGGCGAGGGCCGTGACGGCCGACGTCCTGGCTGTTCCGGCGGCGAGTCTGGAAGAGCTCGATCTTGGGCGCCTGCTCGCGATGCTGTATTACAGCGAGACAGAGGAGGCGAAGGCAGTGCGTGAGGCGGTTCTTCGGGTTGGTGTAGCACCGCCGTCAGTGCCAGGAGCATCCGGGAGCGTGCAGGAGCAGCTGCGGCAGATGATTCTGCAACAACAGCAGCAGGTGCAGGCGCAACAGCAGCAGCAGCAGCACATGGTGGTGATGCTGCAGCAGATGCAGCAACAGGTGCAGGCGCTGCAGGCACAGGTGAGCCAGCCTGATCTGCAGCAGCAGGCCCGTGGCCAGCCCGCAGCGCAGGCCGCGGATCCCGCTCCGCTGCAGGGGGCACCCGCGGTGGCGGAAAGCGAAATGCCGATGATGCAATTGGACGCGAAGCCGGTGATCGCCGGGTACCCCGAGGACGCTGCAGACGTTCGTGGCTGGGAAGAGGCCATGGCGACCGACGTCGCCGGCCTGGTCAGGGATCTACGCCTGAAGTACGTGTCAGGGGCGCAGAGCGAATCCTTGACAGACAGTTTCCGGCGGCTTCGGGACTGGATCAACGGAGTCGCGCAGGGCGGCGGCTGGGTGTACAACCCGGAAATTGTGCGCCTGGGGAACGACCTCCTGCAGGAGGTGCGGTTGCACCACTACTGGTGCACGAAGCAGTTGCCGCGCGCGCAGATAATGCGTGAGTTGGCGCAGGCATCAGACGACCCGATGGTCAAGGCGGCGGCCAGGGTGGAGGCGTCAATGGCGAAGAGGGGGAAGTGGGACGCTCGTCCTCGTGGCGGCGGCAAAGGCGGCAAGAAGGGCTTCACCTGGGGCCAGGGAAACGCGAAGCCCGGGGGAAAGTGACTGGCCCTCCCCCGGGGCCTCCGGGAGTCTGCTCTCCCACTGCCAGTACAAGCCGTCCCCGTGCAACAACCAACCCCAACCCCGACCCTGCATACGGCCGCAAACGCGAAAATCAGATTTTCGCTATGTCGAGGATCCTCGACCGCGGCCGTCGGGCAGTTGGCATCACGTTTCCCGCAAAAGTTCCCGGCAACCTCAACAATAGGCAAGGAGATATTCGACCTCGTGGCCAGCAAGGTTGGAGCCCAGGTCTCGCGCAGTGTGTTGGCGAAGCACCGAGAGAGTGCGGTTTCGTCGGAGCAGGCTGTAATCCGCATGCGCCATTTCGTTGGCCAGACGTGGGCGGATTCGACGGTGCGGGACCGGCAGAATTTGTGGCGCCGCTTCCAGGTATGGGCGGATTCGCAGGGCCTGGCGACGGATCCGGATTCGGCAACGAGGTTCGTGATGGCCACAATGGTCGAGCCCCAGGGGATGTTGTCGTACACCCGCCTGCTGTCGGCGGTGTTTGGCCACATTGGGGTGGATGCCCGCCCCCTGTTGTCTTTGGCCACGGTCCTCCGTGGGTCGGGGGGCAGTATCCCCCTGGAACAGGCCCCCCCGGTGCCGAGGGAGGTTTTGGTGAAGTGGGCTTTCCGGCAGGTCCCCCAGGTATGTGCGGCTGTCCTGCTTGCTTGGAAGACGGCATCGCGTTGGGACGACGTTCGTACCCTGCCGCGGGTTTGTTTCCCGTTGATCACGAGCGTCGAGATCGTGGTCGACTGGAAGGGTTTGCCGAAAGGCCGCAGGAGCAACCCCTTCTGCAGGAGCAAGGTGGTGGCGGTCCGTGGACCGCTGACACAGGAGATTGCGGCACTGTTGCTGAGCATGGGCAGCTTCAGCCAGTTGTGCCCGTTGTCCACGCAGCAGTTCGGCAGGCTGATGGACGCGGACGAGACGATGCGGCCGTATTCCGCTCATTCGATCAAGCGGGGGGCCGTGGAGCACTTGATGGACGCGAAGGCCAACGGGGCCCCCTTCCCGGCGCACCTCATCTCGCGCCTGGCGAAACACACCGACGATGCGGACCCGACGGTCACCAACATGACGATCCGGTACACGACAAACCCGGTGGCGTTGGCGCGGGTACTGCAGACCGGGGAGGTGACGATGTACCTCTGAAGAAGAAGACGCCAGGCGGGGCGCAGCGGCATTTCGCAGCCGACCAGTCGAGTCCCGATCCGGGCTGTTTCGTACAGCAGCACCAACGCCATTCGATCCTTCGCAGGGGCAAACGGACGCGTCTTCCGAGGACCGAGGAAGAGAAGGCGGCGCCGCTGCACGTCGACTCAGTCCCGCCAATGAAGGTTGATGTTCTCCGACGTCGGATGAACCCACAGACGCGAGCACGATTTGATGCCACGTGGGCACGAACGTTCTATCCGCAAGTGCGTGGTGTGACGGGGTCGTCTGAATGTCGCCCGTCTCGGTTCGAGGCTGCGCACGCTCTCGAACTTGAGGAGCACGGCATCGCCCAACGCAGCAGCGAGCCCGGAGGCCCTCTTAATGTGCCCTTCACCGTCGTGGAGGAAAAGGAGGGCAAGCTGCGTCAACGGTTCATCCTCTGGACGTATGACGCAAATGCGACGGTTGAGACAGACGGGTACCAAGCCCACGTCCCGCTCTGCCACGTGTCGGAGTATCTCCACGCGGTCGACCGGGAGTGTGGCTCCACGCGGGACTTTCGGTGCGGCTTTTACGGCATCGAGATCCCGCCATCTTCACGAGCATTGTTCTCGTTTCAGGACAGTGCGGGCCGCTGGTGGCAGTTGACAAGGCTGCCGATGGGTCATTCTTGTGCTCCGGAACTGATGCACACTTTGGCCTCGACGGCGGCTGGACACCCGGATTACGTCGTCAGCGAGCACGCGGCGCCTTCGGAGGTGTTAGTCCACATCTGGGTGGACAACATCAGGTACGCGGGGCCACGCGACCAGGTGTTGGCGGCGACTACGGACTTGGACGCCCTGGCGACGCAAGCCCACATTACGTGGAAGGCCGCGGACACGATGACAGCGGCAAAGCGCTACGAGTTCATCGGCGTCGATTGGCATCACGCCGACCGGACGGTCGGTGTCTCTGGGAAGATGAGGTCACGCTTGCGGCGTGCCGAGCAGGGTGTCGAGGCTGGTTCGATGTCCGCCGCTGAGTTAGAGTCCCTAGCTGGCCGTCTCCTGCACGCATCGGCAATAGCAGGCGTGTTCGTAGGCGAGTTTTATTTCGTCTTGAAGTTCTTTCGGCGGCTGACGAATGCCCTCAACCGCGGCGAGAGAGGTGCTGACGAGATGGTAGCGTTGTCCGACGGCATTCGACGGTCTCTCCTGGTTTGGCTTCGGCGGGTCGTGCGCCAGCGTACCGTGCCGGTAGCCGCACGAACTCCGGAGTTGGCAGTGTTTGTGGACGCCAGTTTGGACGGATGGGGAGGAGTGCTCGTTGATGTAGGCACAAACAACATGGTGGTTGTCGGTGCTCGCTGGAATAGGGCGGAAAAGCGCCTGCACATCAACGAGCTCGAAGCTCTGGCGTTCGAGAGGTCCGTGAAGGCGATCCCGCCGACGTACCGCGGTTCCACGGTGACGGTGATCGTGGACAATACGTCCGTGAAGGGAGTGGCTCGAAAGGGCGCGTGTCTGCGGTCGCAGACACTGAACGATGCGATAGTGAATGCTTTGTTGTGTTCGCAGCGGCTCCAAGTTGCGTTAGGAGTGCGCTGGGTGAAGAGCGCCGGCAATCCCGCTGATCTGCCATCGCGGGTGCCGGTTGAGTCGCTCACCAAGAAGAACATCTCGGACATGTCACTGGCGGTCCGGGACTTCCTTACTGGCGATATGGGTCTGGTGGAGTGACCTCCTGGGATAGCCTATTCTCTCACACATGGTGGCTATCTCGGGAGGCTACCCCATCGTACGTTAGACCCTTGTTTTTCCCCCTTTTCTGTATTCCAGTGAAACTTGCAGTAGCAGCATTCTCCTAATGCAGGAGTGAGTAGCCGACGGAGAATTCTTGCGATTCATCGAGGGAATTCCACAAGGCATTACGAACGAACTTCAGGTTCCTTTGGGCTGGCTGGCGGGGAAAATCTTTTCCTCCCACCCTCCCTGCTGTTTGTATTCGAGGCCGTGCGGCCCCTGTTACCCTCGCGCGAGGGTTATCACTAGCTTTGTTTCCGCCGCTTTAGGGCGAGGTCCGGGAGATTTGGGGTTCCCACCCTCCGTCCCCCCGTGACCTCCTGGGATAGCCTATTCTCTCACACATGGTGGCTATCTCGGGAGGCTACCCCATCGTACGTTAGACCCTTGTTTTTTCCCCCTTTTCTGTATTCCAGTGAAACTTGCAGTAGCAGCATTCTCCTAATGCAGGAGTGAGTAGCCGACGGAGAATTCTCACGTTTGAGGGTTGTCCCACATTTTTGGATCACCAATACTGACGTTTGAGGGTTGTCCCACTTTTTTGGATCACCAATACTGACGTTTGAGGGTTGTCCCACTTTTTTGGGTCACCAATACTGACGTTTGAGGGTTGTCCCACATTTTTGGATCACCAATACTGACGTTTGAGGGTTGTCCCACTTTTTTCGATGACCAATACTGACGTTTGAGGGTTGTCCCACTTTTTTGGGTCACCAATACTGACGTTTGAGGGTTGTCCCACATTTTTGGATCACCAATACTGACGTTTGAGGGTTGTCCCACTTTTTTGGATGACCAATACTGACGTTTGAGGGTTGTCCCACTTTTTTGGATCACCAATACTGACGTTTGAGGGTTGTCCCACTTTTTTGGTCACCAATACTGACGTTTCAGGGTTGTCCCACTTTTTTGGGTCACCAATACTGACGTTTGAGGGTTGTCCCACATTTTTGGATCACCAATACTGACGTTTGAGGGTTGTCCCACATTTTTGGATCACCAATACTGACGTTTGAGGGTTGTCCCACTTTTTTGGATCACCAATACTGACGTTTGAGGGTTGTCCCACTTTTTTCGATGACCAATACTGACGTTTGAGGGTTGTCCCACATTTTTGGGTCACCAATACTGACGTTTGAGGGTTGTCCCACTTTTTTGGGTCACCAATACTGACGTTTGAGGGTTGTCCCACTTTTTTGGGTCACCAATACTGACGTTTGAGGGTTGTCCCACTTTTTTCGATGACCAATACTGACGTTTGAGGGTTGTCCCACATTTTTGGATCACCAATACTGACGTTTGAGGGTTGTCCCACTTTTTTGGATCACCAATACTGACGTTTGAGGGTTGTCCCACTTTTTTGGGTCACCAATACTGACGTTTGAGGGTTGTCCCACTTTTTTGGGTCACCAATACTGACGTTTGAGGGTTGTCCCACATTTTTGGGTCACCAATACTGACGTTTGAGGGTTGTCCCACATTTTTGGATCACCAATACTGACGTTTGAGGGTTGTCCCACTTTTTTCGATGACCAATACTGACGTTTGAGGGTTGTCCCACATTTTTGGGTCACCAATACTGACGTTTGAGGGTTGTCCCACTTTTTTGGGTCACCAATACTGACGTTTGAGGGTTGTCCCACTTTTTTCGATGACCAATACTGACGTTTGAGGGTTGTCCCACATTTTTGGGTCACCAATACTGACGTTTGAGGGTTGTCCCACTTTTTTCGATGACCAATACTGACGTTTGAGGGTTGTCCCACTTTTTTGGATCACCAATACTGACGTTTGAGGGTTGTCCCACTTTTTTGGATGACCAATACTGACGTTTGAGGGTTGTCCCACTATTTTCGATGACCAATATCACAGTTTCACTGAGGGAGTTGATGCACCACGAAAAGTCGATTAGAGAACTTAACACAGCCTTCAGGGTGTGGTTGGTTCAAAGAGAAATCCAAGTTTTTCCATGTCTTCGCCGCTGCCGAATGCCGACAGGTGGGACTACAGGTTCCCTTCTGTGCTCCGCGAGGCCTGGACTCGATCCTTTGCCTATGAGCCACCTTCCAAAAGGAAGTTCCGCGTGCGTGAAATGGAGTCTTTCTGCTCCACGTTATTCGGCACATGCGAAGAGGCCGTCACAGACAGGGCCCGCGCGGTACTCGCCGAGGCGATCGGCGCCACGATACTTGAGGTGGCGGGTTTGGATCTGCAGCGGGTCTTGGCGATCCTAATGCTCGTGTATGAGGAGGACGAAGCTCGCGTGTCACTAGCTGTTAAGAAGATTGTCGGAAAATTTGATGTACCCCCGCCTTCACTGGCGAGTCTTATCCAGGCCCCGGTCGAGGGTAGCGGAGCGGGGCAGCCGGTTTCTTCTGCGTCTGTTCCCTCTGCAGCGGTCCCGTCTGCGTCGCCTCCGGTGACGGCATCCGCGGGCGCATCGATGCAGGACCAGCTGCAGCGGATGGTCATGCAGCAGCAGGAGCAGATGCAGGCGCAGCAGCGGGAAATGCGGGCGCAACAACAGCAACAAGCGCACATGATGCAGGTGCTGCAGCAGATGCAGACGCAGCTGATGGGCATTTCGCACCAGCCGTCGCCCGCGGTAGCGTCAGTGTCAGCGACCGCGCAGCCAGCGCCGCAGCCAATGGAGTCTGACGGGCGGCAGGAAGAGGAAGAAGACGTTGCCCCCAGGGTGTTCGCGAAGGACGCCAAGGACGTCCGAGAGTGGCGGGAGCCCCTGCTCCTGGACCCGTGGGGTTTGATCCGGGACGTCGAATCGGCTTACGTGTGTGGGAGGGCTCACCTTCCGGGTGGCGAGCAGCTCGACAGCACGTTCGGCATGCTCCGATGCTGGATGTTGGCCATGTCGGCCACCGAGGGATGGACGCGCAGCCCCGACCAGCTGAGGCTGGGAAATGAGCTTCTGAAACAACTCCGGCTTCAGAAGCTGTACGTGGAGGAGGGGATGAGCCGTCGGGACCTCCTCCGACAAATCGGGTCTCAGGCTGAGGACCCGTTGGACAAGGCCGCCGCGGTTCTGCGCGGCAAGAAGGAGAGGGGTCCGACGAAGAAGCCGGCCTTCAGGCCGAGGCAGCCGGGAAACGGAAAGGCCGGCGGGAAATGACTGGCACCCACCCGGCCCAGGCTTCAACAGCCAGTTCCAATGCAACAACAGCTCGCGCGGATGAAGTTCCTCCCTCGTTCCACCGTCGCGTCGACCCACTCACCTCCCGTGCGAATGAAGTTCCTCCCTCCGTCGAATGTCTTTCCGACGCACTCCCCACCCGTTCAAAAGTTCGTCTCCCCGCCGATTCCCATGCCTACACACCAAGTAGATCTTCATCCCCCGTTGGCACGCACAACCGAGGCGTCGATGCTGCCACCAACACCGACCCGGCCAATGATGTGGGTTCGAGCTTGCAGCTCCTCACGGCCGTCAACGACCTCATCGTCACTGCGACCAACCTGTGCGCCGCCGTTGCCGGGAACCGAAGGGATGCCGACATCGGAGATAGGCATGGCAGTCTACCGCCTCATTTCGTCTGGAGGCACGAGCCGTACCGGTCGGACACAGGAGGGTGCGAGTACCGTGGAGATGGCTCGTACGAAGATGTCGGCGGTCGTGGCGGACATGTGGGCCCGGTCGACCACGCAGGAGCGTCGAAGCCTGTGGCGGCGGCTGCAGGCATGGACGACAGAACGTGGACTTGGGATGAACGCGGACTCGGCATGCCTGTTCGTGGCGGCAACGGGTGTCCGGCCCCAGGGACAGCTTGCCTACACCAAGGCCCTGTCGGCCTCGTTTGGGGCAATGGGGTTCGAGAACCACCCCCTGCGGGTCTTGGCCAAGGCCTTGCGCGGGGGTGGGGCGGCTATCCCGGAGAACCAGGCGACGCCAATCGAGAGGCGGAAGCTTGTGTCTTGGGCCAGGCAGCAGCAGTCGTCCGTTCGTCTGGCGGTTCTGGTCGCGTGGAAGACGGCTTCGCGTTGGGCGGAGGCGGCGAATCTTTCGTCAGTGCAGTTCCTCCTGGTGACGCAGAAGGAGGTCATCGTGGACTGGTTCCAGACGCCGAAGGGGCGGACGCAGGATCCGTTCAAGGCGTCGCGGTTTGCGGTCATCCAGGGACCGTTGACGGCGGAAATCGCCGTTCTGTACGCGAAGTGTGCACCCTTCGCTCCGCTGTCGGCGTTGACAACGTCGGCACTGGACGCTCTGTGGGGCCAGTCGACGCAGATGCAGGGGTACACCGCGCACTCCATCAAACGCGGAGCGGTGAAGCACCTCTTGCCGTTGCTGACCAGCGGCAAGCTGTCGCCGCACCTCATCGACCGGCTGACGAAGCACGAGGAGGAGGGCGGACCCGGAACGCTGTCGAGGACCACACTCCGGTACGCCGGGGGCGACGTGGACCTTGCCAGGGCACTCGAGACCGGCAAGGTGACGAAGCACTTGTGACGGGATACCTCCGCAGTGGTCAGTTCCACTCCGTCACCCGACGAGGTGGTTCGACGCGGCTGCCGCGAAGCAAGGAGGAGCGCGCTTCGCCATTGCATGTCGCGCCGATCAAGCCGATGTCTGTCGCGAAGCTTCGTGCGCGGATGAACGAGGCAACCCTCCGACGTTTTGACGATACGTGGCGTTCAACGTTCTTTCCCCGTGTCGAGACGGAGACGGCAATCGGGTCCCCCTCGACCCTTCGTCCCGACCATGCATGTTTGCTCGCGGAAAACGGGATTGCCCGCAGTTCAACCGGTCCCGGTCCGTTCGCTTCAGTCCCTTTCACAGTGCTGGAGGAGAAGGAAGGGGCGCTGCGTCAGCGCTTCATCTTGTGGACGGTGGACGGTAACCGAGCCGCTCAAGAGGCGGGTTACGAAGCATCTGTGCCCCTCGGACACGTTTCCGGCTACCTCGGGGCGAGCCGCGAGGAGTGTGGCTCAACCCGGGATTTCAAGACGGGTTTTTACGCCATTGAGATCCCGCCGGAGTCGCGTCATCTCTTCAGGTTCGCTGACTCCGATGGTGGTTGGTGGGAACTTCTGCGGCTTCCCATGGGACACTCGTGTGCACCGGAGTTAATGCACACCTTGGCAGCGGTGGCCGGCGGACATGAGGACTTCGTGCGTCCGGAGTTTGCGGAACGGGATGTCATCGTCGACATTTGGATCGACAACATCCGGTATGCGGGCAAGAAGCCGGCTGTGCGGCTCGCGACTCGGAGGCTGGACCTGACCGCGGAGGAGTGCGGCCTGACGTGGAAGCCGTCCGATTCGCAGACTGCCGCCACACGGTATGAGTTCATCGGGGTCGATTGGGACCACGTTGCTCATCGTGTGGCTGTCTCACGGAAGTTGCGAAGAAAGCTGATGGAGGCGCGCTACACGCTGAAGTCGTCGCCCACCGTGCTGGCGTGCGAGCTCGAGACTCTCGGCGGCCGTTTATTGCATGCCTCTGCGGTCGCCGGCATTTTTCCGGGCTCGTTTTGGTTTGCGTTGAAGTTCTTTCGACGCATAACCAACTCGTTGAACCGAGGGGCTCGGCTGCCCTCTGATAGAGTTGAAGTTTCTCCGTGTGTTCGTTTGTCGCTCCAAGAGTGGATTGACTCGGTGCTGAAGCCGAGGGCCGTTCCCACTCTCGAACAGTCCCCACGTATCACGGCCTTCGTGGACGCGAGTAAGAAAGGCTGGGGGGGTGTCCTTGTTGACTCGCGCACAATGGAAGTGACCGTGTTGGGTGGGTCATGGAACTCTGCAGAGAGCTCGTTGCACATAAACGAGCTGGAGGCTATTGCCTTCAAGTTAGTTGTCTTGGCTCTGCCGCCCTCGATTAGAGGTGGGAGAGTGGACATTGTGGTTGATAATACCACTGTGAAAGGAGTGGCCCGTAAGGGGTCCTGTTTGAAAAGTGCCGTCTTGAACGAGGCGGTAGTTAAAGGACTGGAACGCGTGCGTTCCTTGAATTGCGCTGTTTCTGTACGATGGGTCAGGAGTGAGGGCAACCCTGCGGACTTGCCGTCACGCGTACCGCTGACCATGATTGGCGCTGATGCGCTCGATTCAATTGTACTTGCGGTGAGGCAGTTTCTCACTGGCGTTGTGGTGGATGGAAGGTGACCTCGCCCAAGCTCGTTTCCCCGGGTTAAGGCAGTCACTCAACATTCCCTTGCGCTAGTGCTATCAGTTACAAAGACGTGTTCTTACTTCTCCCTTTCTCCTAAGCAGTTCTCGTCAGACAATACGAAGAGCAGAAGCTCTTCTAGGCAGTTCTCGTCAGACAATACGAAGAGCAGAAACTCTCACAGTTTCACTGAGGGAGTTGATGCACCACGAAAAGTCGATTAGAGAACTTAACACAGCCTTCAGGGTGTGGTTGGTTCAAAGAGAAATCCAAGTTTTCCCACCCTCCCTAACCCCCCGGTGACCTCGCCCAAGCTCGTTTCCCCGGGTTAAGGCAGTCACTCAACATTCCCTTGCGCTAGTGCTATCAGTTACAAAGACGTGTTCTTACTTCTCCCTTTCTCCTAAGCAGTTCTCGTCAGACAATACGAAGAGCAGAAGCTCTTCTAGGCAGTTCTCGTCAGACAATACGAAGAGCAGAAACTCCTCACGTTTGAGGGTTGTCCCACTTTTTTCGATGACCAATACTGACGTTTGAGGGTTGTCCCACATTTTTGGGTCACCAATACTGACGTTTGAGGGTTGTCCCACTTTTTTGGGTCACCAATACTGACGTTTGAGGGTTGTCCCACTTTTTTGGGTCACCAATACTGACGTTTGAGGGTTGTCCCACTTTTTTGGATCACCAATACTGACGTTTGAGGGTTGTCCCAATTTTTTGGGTCACCAATACTGACGTTTGAGGGTTATCCCACTTTTTTCGATCACCAAAACCATCTGCTCTTCGTATTGTCTGACGAGAACTGTCACAGTTTCACTGAGGGAGTTGATGCACCACGAAAAGTCGATTAGAGAACTTAACACAGCCTTCAGGGGGTGTGGTTGGTTCAAAGAGAAATTCAAGTTTTCCCACCCTCCCTAACCCCCCGGTGACCTCGCCCAAGCTCGTTTCCCCGGGTTAAGGCAGTCACTCAACATTCCCTTGCGCTAGTGCTATCAGTTACAAAGACGTGTTCTTACTTCTCCCTCAGAAACTCTTCTAGGCAGTTCTCGTCAGACAATACGAAGAGCAGAATCTCCCTAGAAGAGCTTCTGCTCTTCGTATTGTCTGACGAGAACTGTCTAGCAGAAAGGGAGAAGTAAGAACACGTCTTTGTAACTGATAGCACTAGCGCAAGGGAATGTTGAGTGACTGCCTTAACCCGGGGAAACGAGCTTGGGCGAGGTCACCGGGGGGTTAGGGAGGGTGGGAAAACTTGAATTTTTCTTTGAACGAACCACACCCTGAAGGCTGTGAAGTTCTCTAATCGACTTTTCGTGGTGCATCAACTCCCTCAGTGAAACTGTGAGAGTTTCTGCTCTTCGTATTGTCTGACGAGAACTGTCTAGAAGAGCTTCTGCTCTTCGTATTGTCTGACGAGAACTGTCTAGCAGAAAGGGAGAAGTAAGAACACGTCTTTGTAACTGATAGCACTAGCGCAAGGGAATGTTGAGTGACTGCCTTAACCCGGGGAAACGAGCTTGGGCGAGGTCACCTTCCATCCACCACAACGCCAGTGAGAAACTGCCTCACCGCAAGTACAATTGAATCGAGCGCATCAGCGCCAATCATGGTCAGCGGCACGCGTGACGGCAAGTCCGCAGGGTTGCCCTCATTCAGTTTTGGTGATCGAAAAAAGTGGGACAACCCTCAAACGTCAGTATTGGTGACCCAAAAAAGTGGGACAACCCTCAAACGTCAGTTTTGGTGATCGAAAAAAGTGGGACAACCCTCAAACGTCAGTTTTGGTGATCCAAAAAAGTGGGACAACCCTCAAACGTCAGTTTTGGTGATCGAAAAAAGTGGGACAACCCTCAAACGTCAGTATTGGTGATCCAAAAAAGTGGGACAACCCTCAAACGTCAGTATTGGTGATCCAAAAAAGTGGGACAACCCTCAAACGTCAGTTTTGGTGATCCAAAAAAGTGGGACAACCCTCAAACGTCAGTTTTGGTGATCCAAAAAAGTGGGACAACCCTCAAACGTCAGTTTTGGTGATCGAAAAAAGTGGGACAACCCTCAAACGTCAGTATTGGTGATCCAAAAAAGTGGGACAACCCTCAAACGTCAGTATTGGTGATCCAAAAAAGTGGGACAACCCTCAAACGTCAGTTTTGGTGATCCAAAAAAGTGGGACAACCCTCAAACGTCAGTTTTGGTGATCCAAAAAAGTGGGACAACCCTCAAACGTCAGTATTGGTGATCCAAAAAAGTGGGACAACCCTCAAACGTCAGTTTTGGTGATCCAAAAAAGTGGGACAACCCTCAAACGTCAGTTTTAGTGATCGAAAAAAGTGGGACAACCCTCAAACGTCAGTTTTGGTGATCGAAAAAAGTGGGACAACCCTCAAACGTCAGTATTGGTGATCCAAAAAGTGGGACAATGACGATTTATCGGGGGAATTATCCCAGCGAAGTGCACTGTGCTCCCAGCTAGTATAACCAGAAACCTCATCCAGGTGAACAAGAAATGTAAGTGCCCCACACACACCCCCGTCCTCGTTTTCTCAGTTTCACTGTGGGAATCGGACATCAAACCCAGAGCAGGACAACACAGTCAGTCTACCAGGAGGAGGGGGGTGTGTGCTACTCAAGAACCAAAACGCCCACCCTCCCATCCCCCTGTGACCTCGACCTTTTAGGCCGAGGTCACAGGGGCCCTGCTCGTAGCTGCTGATGAAAGATTCCTTTTTTTAACACACCCCCGTCACACACCCCCGTCCTCGTTTCTTTTTTAACATGAATACGCGAGCCACCATCCAATCCGTCGTGGATTTGGACTTGGGGCGTGGTGTGCGCGCCCGTGATGTCGCCGGCGACCTGTTTTTTGAGTACGTGTCAGTGGGCGTCTCCTCAGAGCTGCAGGAGCAGTTGAGGAAAAGGCTCGGCCCCGTGCGGTCGTGGCTGTTTGCGGCGGAGGAACTCGGGAATTGGCGTGAGTGTGCGGAGTTCGTGCGTCTGGGGGACGAGCTTTTGGAGGAGCTGCGCATCGAGAGTGCGGCGGCCCGAGTCGGCTGCTCTCCGGAGGAGTTCTGCATGGTGATGAAGCTGGAGAGCTCCGACCCGCTGCTGAGGGCGGTTGCGAAGGTCTGGGTTGAGCGCCGGTGGCCGGAGTCGTCTGAGAGCCCGGTGGCCCGCAGGAAGAGGCGCATCAACCCCGCAGTGCGACGCCGCCGCAAGCGGGATCGCGCACTTGGCCCGAAGTCGGTGCCCGCTCCCCCTCAACCAACCAAGCCTGTGGTCCCGGCGACCCGAAGTCCCGGCAACGCCCCGGACGAGCGAAACGGCGGTTCGTTGCAGCCTGACCCGTCGACGACCCGGAATACGGGCGATGCTCCCGGGGTATCCAACTTGCCTGTCGTGCCAGCTCGGCCCCCGCTTTTGCCCCAGGTGCCCCTGCAACGGGTGTCTATCTCCCTTGCTCAACCAAGCAACCCAACGGGAAGTTACGGCATTGCGTGTCGCGGCACGCAGTTGCCTGACTCCCACGGACTCCACTCCCTTCCCGCTCCCACGATCCCCCCCGTGCAGCGACTCAGTTCGGGCTCAGACCCGCGAGGCCACGCGGCACAGGCCCCCGCAGCTACGATTGCTGGCGGGAACGCAGCACACAACGTCGCAGATTCCGACAACACTGAGCTTTGGGGCAGCGCTTGCTCCGGTGTGCAGCGACCTGGTCCGGTCGATGATTCCCACGAAGGGGACTACGCCGCATGCACTTACGATGCGCGGCGACCCGGGCCAGCGGTGGCTCTAGGGGAGGCTGGTTATTTTTCTCTGTTCGAAGGTCTTGACCCTTTTGGTTTTCACGGACCCGCGTTGTGGAATTCCGCAACTTGTGTGGTTGCTCCATTTGTGACGTCAGCTGGTGTCCGGGGGTTCCCCTCATCTGGCGACAGCCTACTCCCGGGAATGTTTGTGCCGCAGGATAGCCCGTGTCTGTGGGTGCCCCCCCGGCCTGGGTGGGCTTGCCCTCCGCTGCCATCGGCACTCGGTGACTACGAAGTGGCGGGCAGCCTGCCCGAAAATGGAATTCCGGCGGAGCCTGTTGGGGGATCAAGTTTTGTGGCGTCACAGCCTTATTCTCCCTCGTGTCACCAGAGCGCTTCTTTTACCAATACTTCGCAAGCAACCAAGCAATCGATTCCCCCGGAGGCCATACCTCCCACGTACCTGGGGGGACGCCATAGTATCACCAGGCGCGCGCACAGCACCCGCCTTCCCGTGTCTCTAACCGAGAGAGAAGCTCCGCTCCATGTGGCAGCAGTGCCCGTCATGGACACGGGACCGCTTCTGGAGAGAATGAAGCCCGACGTGCGGGCCAGATTCGATCTGGAAGGCCACGTTTTTTCCTGTGCGTGATCGGCCAGCGAGCCGTTCCTGTGGGGAGCGTCGTAGTCACCTGCAGCAGAGTCATGCTGAGGAAATGGTGAGGCTAGGCATCGCGTCACCTTCCCACACGCCCGGCGACTTCAGCAATCTGCCATTCACGGTGGTAGAAGATAAGGCCGGCCATCTGCGTCAGAGGTTCATTCTTTGGACACAAGAGGCCAACGACTTGCTGAGCCGTCAGGGCTACGTGGCTCAGGTTCCGCTGGGCCACGTCTCTGAATACCTTAACGTCGCCAGTTCCGAGTGTGCCACCACGCGCGATCTGCGCTGTGGTTTTTACCAGGTCGAGGTTCCGCTAGCGGCCCGCCGACATTTTGGGTTCCTCGATGACCAGGGGAATCCCTATGTGCTGAACAGGCTGCCCATGGGGCACTCGTGTGCACCAGAGTTGATGCACACGCTGACCGCCGTCTTGGCGGGGCACCCGGATTTCGTACCACCGGAGTTCGCAGCAAAGGACATAGTCGTCCACGCTTGGGTCGACAATATTCGCCTTTCCGGACCGCGTGATGCGGTACTGCGCCAGACCGATGAACTGGATCGGCTGGCCGCGCGAGTCTGTGCTTCATGGAAACCCGAAGACAGCAACGACGCGGCCTCGGTGTATGACTTCATTGGAGTCACGTTCGACCATGGACAGAGAACCGTTAGGCCCACGGCCCGCTTGATCGATAAGATTCGGGCCGTTTGTTTGAATTTCCCCACAGCCGGTGACCTAGAGTCGCTCTGCGGACGTTTGTTGCACGCGAGTGCAATCTCAGGAACGTTTCCGGGGTCTTTTTGGTTTACGCTGAAGTTTGTCCGGCGGATCACGAACAACCTGAACAAAGGCACCCGTTTAGTGTCTGAGGTCGTCCCGGTCCCGTCCTCGGTCCGTACGGATCTTCAGGCATGGATCAACGCCGTCGATCGTGTGAGAACGTTTTCCCCCCCCAGCCGGGTTCGCCCGTTTGCCGTATACGTCGACGCGTCGCTGCAGGGGTGGGGAGCCGTCCTTGTTGACAGACAAACAGCCGAGATTAGAGTGTTGGGGGGAAACTGGTCCGGGTCCGAGGCTCGCGATCACATCAATGTCCTCGAAGCGTGTGCGCTTCGGAAGGCTGTCGAGTCCCTGCCCTCCTCGGTGTCGGGAGGCGCAGTAGACATCCATGTCGACAACACCACGGTTGTCGGAGTCGCCCGTAAGAAGAGCTGCATGCCCAACAAGGCATTAAACGACGCAGTGGTGGCCGCTCTTGCCCGACTGCAGCAGCTAGAGTGCGACTGGTCCATCATGTGGATCAGCACGAAGGACAATCCGGCTGATGTTCCTTCGCGGGTGGCCCTTGCTGCCGATGCCTCTCCTGAGGACAGGCGGCAACTACTACTGGCGGTGAGGGCCTTTTTCACTCGCGGGGGGGCAGGTGGCGTGACTTCGTCCCTGCGGCCGTCATAGCCAATCGGCCGGTTTCACCCCTTCGTTTGTTTGGTAAGTAGCCCGTGTTTCTCTCATTCCCGTTTTGATCCCTGAGCAAGGCGGAAGAGAGCTGCGCGTAGAAGCGGCAGCAAAACGAGCGCCGCAGAAGCGAGAACTGGGGCACGGAAAGGAAACGCAGCTGGAGGATCATTCTGACGATTTATCGGGGGAATTATCCCAGCGAAGTGCACTGTGCTCCCAGCTAGTATAACCAGAAACCTCATCCAGGTGAACAAGAAATGTAAGTGCCCCACACACACCCCCGTCCTCGTTTCTTTTTTCCCGCCCACCATCCCTTTTGCTGCAGGACTCGCCGGGGCCCGTGTTGCGGCAGGAAACCTTGTCAGGGTCTGCGCCTTGCCCTAGGAAGTCACCCCGGATGCTACAGGTAGGGCGTAGAGCTTGGTTCCTGCGCTCCAGGACGATCCAGTTCGAACAGTTCGAACAGCACGGCATTGTCTATTCTCCTGTGCCCATTGTGGGCGGTTCCGCGTCTCCTTTTCTTGTCAGGTAGGTTGCATTGTTTTTCTTCTTCCCGCCCGCCTTCCCCCGGTGACTTCGTCCCTGCGGCCGTCATAGCCAATCGGCCGGTTTCACCCCTTCGTTTGTTTGGTAAGTAGCCCGTGTTTCTCTCATTCCCGTTTTGATCCCTGAGCAAGGCGGAAGAGAGCTGCGCGTAGAAGCGGCAGCAAAACGAGCGCCGCAGAAGCGAGAACTGGGGCACGGAAAGGAAACGCAGCTGGAGGATCATTCCCCTCAAACGTCAGTTTTGGTGATCGAAAAAAGTGGGACAACCCTCAAACGTCAGTTTTAGTGATCGAAAAAAGTGGGACAACCCTCAAACGGTAGTATTGGTGATCCAAAAAAGTGGGACAACCCTCAAACGTCAGTATTGGTGATCGAAAAAAGT
Organism: Diplonema papillatum; assembly: GCA_030068145.1. Taxonomy (NCBI): domain Eukaryota; phylum Euglenozoa; class Diplonemea; order Diplonemida; family Diplonemidae; genus Diplonema; species Diplonema papillatum. The sequence goes on from JAPJBO010000533.1 coordinate 26,504, forward strand.
GGGACAACCCTCAAACGTCAGTATTGGTGATCCAAAAAAGTGGGACAACCCTCAAATGTCAGTTTTGGTGATCGAAAAAAGTGGGACAACCCTCAAACGTCAGTATTGGTGATCCAAAAAAGTGGGACAACCCTCAAACGTCAGTTTTGGTGATCCAAAAAAGTGGGACAACCCTCAAACGTCAGTTTTAGTGATCGAAAAAAGTGGGACAACCCTCAAACGTCAGTTTTAGTGATCGAAAAAAGTGGGACAACCCTCAAACGTCAGTTTTGGTGATCCAAAAAAGTGGGACAACCCTCAAACGTCAGTTTTGGTGATCCAAAAAAGTGGGACAACCCTCAAATGTCAGTTTTGGTGATCGAAAAAAGTGGGACAATCACAGTTTCACTGAGGGAGTTGATGCACCACGAAAGTCGATTAGAGAACTCTACACAGCCTTCAGGGTGTGGTTGGTTCAAAGAAACAGTCAAGTTTTACGACGCGTCGACCAACACCGACCCAACCACCCAAGCGCATCCGATCCAGCCCCTCCCTACTGTCGACTTCCGGCGCGCCGAGAACCGAACTGATCCCTTCGTCGGAGATAGGCCGGGCAGTGTACCGCCTCATCACGTCTGGCGGTACGACCCGTACAGGTCAAACCAAGGAGAATGCGGTTTCTTTGGAAATGGCACGCATGAGGATGTCGTCGGCTGTGGCGGATATGTGGGCTCGATCGACAACGCAAGAGCGCCGGAACTTGTGGCGGCGGATGCTTGCATGGACATCGGCACGCGGGCTGGGCATGACTGCGGACTCGGCGTGTCTTTTTGTGGCGGCGACCGGTATTCGGCCCCAGGGACAGCTGGCCTACACCAAGGCCCTCTCGGCCTCGTTTGGGGCGATGGGGTTCGAGAATCACCCCCTGAGAGTTTTGGCCAAGGCCCTGCGCGGTGGCGGTGCGGCTATCCCGGACAGCCAAGCGACGCCGCTCGAGAAGCAGAAGCTCGTGTCTCACGCCAGGCTGCAGCAGCCGTCCGTTCATCTTGCCCTCCTCGTCGCGTGGAAGACGGCATCCCGTTGGGCGGAGGTGGCGGATCTTTCGTCCGCCCAGTTCCTCTTGGTGACGCAGAAGGAGGTGATCGTGGACTGGTTCCAGACGCCGAAGGGGCGGACGCACGATCCTTTCAAGGCGTCGCGGTTCGCGGTGATCCAGGGGCCGTTGACGACGGAGATCGCCATGTTGTTCAGGAAGTGCGCACCCTTCGCACCCCTGACAAGGCTGACGACGTCGGCGTTGGACTCTCTGTGGGGTCAGTCGGTGCAGATGCAGGGGTACACCGCGCACTCGATCAAACGCGGCGCAGTGAAGCACCTCTTGCCGTTGCTGACCAGCGGCAAGCTGTCGCCGCACCTCGTCGATCGGCTGACGAAGCACGAGGAGGAGGGAGGTCCCGGGACGCTTTCGAGGACCACACTCCGGTACGCCGGGGGCGACGTGGACCTTGCCAGGGCACTCGAGACCGGCAAGGTGACGAGGCACTTGTGACGGGATACCTCCGCAGTGGTCATTTCCACTCCGTCACCCGACGAGGCGGTTCGACGCGTCTGCCGCGTAGCAAGGAGGAGCGTGCCTCGCCGTTGCACGTCGCGCCGATCAAGCCGATGTCGGTCGACAAGCTGCGCGCGCGGATGAACGAAGCGGCTCTCCGCCGCTTTGACGATACGTGGCAAACAACGTTCTTCCCTCGTGTTGAAACCGAGACGGTAATCGGTTCACCCTCAACCCTTCGTCCTGAACATGCGTCTTTGCTTGCCGACAACGGGATTGCCCGCAGTTCGACCGGTCCCGGCCCGTTCGCTTCGGTTCCTTTTACCGTCTTGGAAGAGAAGGACGGGGCGCTGCGACAGCGCTTCATATTGTGGACAGTGGACGGCAACCGGGCCGCTCACGAGCGGGGGTACGAGGCGCATGTGCCTCTCGGACACGTTTCGGCGTATCTGGGGGCAAGCCGTGAAGAGTGTGGTTCGACCCGCGATTTCAAGACCGGCTTTTACGCGATCGAGATTCCACCGGAGTCGCGTCACCTCTTCCGCTTCGCTGATTCCGGTGGCGGTTGGTGGGAACTTCTGCGGCTTCCCATGGGACATTCGTGTGCACCTGAGATAATGCACACGCTGGCAGCCGTGGCGGGCGGGCACGCGGATTACGTGCTACCGCAGTTTGCCGAGCGGGATGTCACCGTCGATATATGGGTCGACAACATCCGATATGCCGGGAAAAGGTCGGCGGTGCAGCTCGCGACCCGAAGGCTGGACCAGACCGCCGCTGATTGCGATCTGACGTGGAAGCCCTCCGACTCGCAGACGGCGGCCACGCGGTATGAGTTCATCGGGGTCGATTGGGACCATGTTGCTCACCGTGTTGCAGTCTCGCGGAAGCTACGCCGGAAGCTTATGGAAGCGCGTTACACGCTGAAGTCGTCGCCAACAATGCGGGCCTCCGAGCTCGAAACTCTTGGTGGTCGTTTGCTGCATGCCTCTGCAGTCGCTGGAATCTTTCCAGGCTCTTTTTGGTTTGCGCTTAAATTCTTTCGGCGCGTTACGAATTCGTTGAACCGGGGTGCACGACTCCCCTCTGATACGGTGGAGGTGTCTCCCTGTGTGCGATTGTCCCTTCAAGAGTGGATTGACTCGGTGTTAAAGCCGAGGGCCATCCCCGTTCTGCAACAGTCCCCGCGCATCACGGCCTTCGTGGACGCGAGCAAGAAAGGCTGGGGCGGTGTCCTTGTGGATTCGCGGACGATGGAAGTGACCGTCTTAGGAGGGTCGTGGAATGCTGCGGAGAGCTCGCTGCATATCAACGAGCTGGAGGCCATTGCATTTAACCTGGTTCTCCTTGCTCTTCCAGTCTCAATCAAAGGGGGAAGAGTGGATGTCGTAGTTGATAATACCACGGTGAAAGGGGTTGCCCGAAAGGGTGCCTGTTTGAAGAGTGCCGTGTTGAACAACGCGGTAGTCAGAGGATTGGAACGCGTGCGTTCCTTAAACTGTGCTCTTTCCGTGCGATGGGTCAGGAGTGAAGGCAACCCTGCGGACTTGCCATCACGCGTACCGCTGACCATGATTGGCGCTGATGCGCTCGATTCAATTGTACTTGCGGTGAGGCAGTTTCTCACTGGCGTTGTGGTGGATGGAAGGTGACCTCGCCCAAGCTCGTTTCCCCGGGTTAAGGCAGTCACTCAACATTCCCTTGCGCTAGTGATATCAGTTGCAAAGACGTGTTCTTACTTCTCCCTTTCTTCTAGGCAGTTCTCGTCAGACAATACGAAGAGCAGAAACTCTCACAGTTTCACTGAGGGAGTTGATGCACCACGAAAGTCGATTAGAGAACTCTACACAGCCTTCAGGGTGTGGTTGGTTCAAAGAAACAGTCAAGTTTTCCCACCCTCCCTAACCCCCCGGTGACCTCGCCCAAGCTCGTTTCCCCGGGTTAAGGCAGTCACTCAACATTCCCTTGCGCTAGTGATATCAGTTGCAAAGACGTGTTCTTACTTCTCCCTTTCTTCTAGGCAGTTCTCGTCAGACAATACGAAGAGCAGAAACTCCCCTCAAACGTCAGTATTGGTGATCCAAAAAAGTGGGACAACCCTCAAACGTCAGTTTTAGTGATCGAAAAAAGTGGGACAACCCTCAAACGTCAGTTTTGGTGATCCAAAAAAGTGGGACAACCCTCAAATGTCAGTTTTGGTGATCGAAAAAAGTGGGACAACCCTCAAACGTCAGTATTGGTGATCCAAAAAAGTGGGACAACCCTCAAACGTCAGTTTTGGTGATCGAAAAAAGTGGGACAACCCTCAAACGTCAGTATTGGTGATCCAAAAAAGTGGGACAACCCTCAAACGTCAGTTTTAGTGATCGAAAAAAGTGGGACAACCCTCAAACGTCAGTATTGGTGATCCAAAAAAGTGGGACAACCCTCAAACGTCAGTTTTGGTGATCGAAAAAAGTGGGACAACCCTCAAACGTCAGTTTTGGTGATCGAAAAAAGTGGGACAACCCTCAAACGTCAGTTTTGGTGATCCAAAAAAGTGGGACAACCCTCAAACGTCAGTTTTAGTGATCGAAAAAAGTGGGACAACCCTCAAACGTCAGTTTTAGTGATCCAAAAAAGTGGGACAACCCTCAAACGTCAGTTTTAGTGATCGAAAAAAGTGGGACAACCCTCAAACGTCAGTATTGGTGATCCAAAAAAGTGGGACAACCCTCAAACGTCAGTATTGGTGATCCAAAAAAGTGGGACAACCCTCAAACGTCAGTATTGGTGATGAAGTAGTGGTGTTGTGGCAGTGAAGGCAGAGGAGGAAAGGAAAGCTTACTACACAGAGGAAGCAGCAGCTGTTGGGAGGCCCAGTGGCGGCAAAATGCGCCGCGGAAGCCTCGGAGACGACCTAAAACGTTAATTCCTGCCGGTTTCTCATGTGTTCAAGCATCCCGTACTGTGAGTTATCTCATTCTCGCATATTCTCGCACGTGCGAGAATATGCGAGAATCATGCGAGAATTGCGAGAATATGCGAGAATTTTGCGAGAATCGGGGCCGCGACCCCCCAATACGAGAATATGCGAGAATACGAGTCGGATCGGATGTATGCCTAGGGGGGGAAAAACTTAGTTTTTATTATCGGGGTCAACTCCACACCTTTGGCGCGTGAGCTGGTCTGGACCGCTCATCTGCGATGGGATGAATCGGGAGTTACGCGCGCTCCGATACTGAGTAGTCCAGGGACGACAGAGTTTTGAATTCCCTAGTTTAATGTTTGGGGGGGGGGGGGGGGGGGGGTCAAAAGGTCTTTTTTTGCGTCAAAATGGTGACCTTTTCAGCCTGTAGACTTAACGGCAGTTTAAGGCTAAAAAAACATGCAACCCGCCTCAGAAATGCCCGGAATCGTGTTTTTAGAGAGTTATAGTTCGCTTGAGAATCCGGGATTTTAGAGTCTCCGGGTGACCTTCGTCGAATGGGTTCTTTTAAAGCTAATACGTACTGGGTGGGTTTGGGGGGAGGCATGCATGGCTTTTTTCGTTTTTGGGGGAAGCTTCATGGAAAATGGCCCAGGGGGGGTGTATTAGTTGATGGTTTTAGGGTGGACACCGTTTGGTACCGGCTAGCAGCCTGTGTGTGTGCTTCACTGTTCATACCATGCAAAGATGAGACTATAATCACGTACAGGCAGCCACAAATGGAAGCAACAAATGGGCGAACGGCACCCAGGAGGAAGGCAGCTATGAACGTTGCTCGTCTGGATGGTTAACAACGTCCCAAAAGGCTCTCTGGGTCTTGCGCAAGCTGAGGTGTTGTGACACCGCAGGCAGCAGCTCTTCCCCGAACTTCTGCTAGAGCGATATTCACAAAGTTCGATGTCTTTCCGAGAAAAACAATGAGATGCTCCCATCCGTATTGGGATTTTCCAGATCCCAACGTTTTTGTTGAAGGGATGCACGCGACAGTGTCTTTTATTCAAGTTCGCCTTTCGTACACCACCCCGAAAGGGTCGCATTGCACACGCAAGACAATACTGGTCACCGGGGTGTATCTCTGGTACCTAACCCCAACGCACGTTGAGCTTGAACAAAAATAGAAAACTGGACTTGAACGAAAAGGTTCGGCGGTGGATTTATAGGACTGCCACGACATAGCAGCTCAGGGCAGGGTATCTGCAGCTTGCGGTAGCACGCTACACGACACAGGCCACTACGAAAGCTGGCGCTGACGTCAAGGACTCGAGGGGGCGAGTCTACTGACTCTGCGGGAGAAGCAGTTGCTTCTTGTTCTTTTGTTCTTTAGACTGTTTCTTGAAGTAAGCGGTCGGTTTTTTGAAGTCTCCGTTTGACTTGTGAGGGTCTTTTTTAGAGTTAAAGTTCGTTTGCAATTCCGGGGATTTAGGGTCTCCGTGTGACCGTTAGTTGAGCATTGAGTTCTTTAAAGTGCAAGTGCCATCAAGGCAGGCGAGCACTAGTTGAGCAGGGGTTGCCATGTACCCCGTACTGGTCTAAGCATTCATTGTAACTTCCATAGGTAACCCCGTTGGGTCCGTTCGTCATCAGCGACATCGGGCAGGTAAAAATAAATTTTTTTTTTTTTGAGAGGGTCGGGGGGAGATTGCAAGAACGTGCTTGGAATGGGTAGGTGCTCAACACCGCACTGGTCCCGTCGGCGCCGTATTTCGGTCCAAGGGTCGGGGGGAGGGGGCGTGTAGGTGACCAGGCCGGGGGGGACTGGAGAGGGGAAGAGAGGAGGCGAAACGGAGCACACGTTCTACAACGGCTCCTGTATTGAGTCTACTGACTCTGCGGGAGAAGCAGTTGCTTCTTGTTCTTTTGTTCTTTAGACTGTTTCTTGAAGTAAGCGGTCGGTTTTTTGAAGTCTCCGTTTGACTTGTGAGGGTCTTTTTTAGAGTTAAAGTTCGTTTGCAATTCCGGGGATTTAGGGTCTCCGTGTGACCGTTAGTTGAGCATTGAGTTCTTTAAAGTGCAAGTGCCATCAAGGGAGGCGAGCACTAGTTGAGCAGGGGTTGCTATGTAGCCCGTACCGGTTTAAGCCTTCATTGTAACTTCCATAAGTAACCCCGTTGGAACGGGTCCGACGGTCGGGGGGAGCCAAGGGTACCTGTAAATCCAGGGTCTCCGGGCCCCGGGTTAGCGCTATTTGGGGGGGGTCGAATACAATAGGTATAATATGGTACGATGCCAAAAGGGGGGGGGGGGGGGGTTTGGGGGGAAAAATCCCCGCATAGTTCACCAGGGTCTGACGGGTACTGAGGCCCCATACCCTTCCTAAAACATCATTCTGCGTTCAAATACGCCCTCAGAAGCCTCCGGAGAGCCTTCTATGATGTCCCAAATGCGATTTTGTGGGTTTTTAGGGGGTCCCCCCGCCTGCTGGCCGTAAACCACCATAGAAGACACATACGCAACCTGATGCTGGGTCGCTTCTCTGTGCAAGATCCCAGCCCAAACACACGTTTTCGGCGTTCTCTAGCACTCTCCAGGTGCATTCGACCCTCGGGCTTCGTGGTTTCTTTCACTCACAGGTGTTCCGGGACGTGCAAAGATAAGGAGAATGGCCCCCTGCATTGGGGACAGACCGAACTACGCCCTGCCTGTCTATACAGGCTTTGGGGTCAACCTGCACTGGCTTTGGCGCCACATCCACCGTTTCGGGCTTCGTTTGTGCTGCTTTGGAGTCCATTAAGAACTCTGGTCTGATTTGCGGGACGCTTTCCTCGGTTTTGGCGCCCACTTTCACTGTTCTAAGGCCTGTTCAGGCTTCTACCTGCATCATGTTATGCTATTCTGGTGATTCTGCAAGGCTTGGTGAACGAAGTAGGACAAGCGTTAAGTAACAGGCGATCATCAGCCGTTCTCAAGCGGTTGACTACGACGCGTTCACTTCATGATTTTGAAGCAGGCTTCACCGCTTTCAGGGCAGGCTTTCAGAGCTTTCCTGGCAATGTCTTCCCTTCTGGCATCTTTCTCACCCATGGCTGCAAAGTGCTTCTCGCTGGATGTCTTTGCACAGGCGGCACATGACCCGAGGGATGTGTGGCAAGCTCCTGTGCAGTGAGCTTGGTCAGACAAACTGTGTGGCGCACACACCTGCCATGGTCGGCAGTATCACCTGGGCCACAGTTTGAGTCCTGTTCCGAGACCCGCTCACGGTGAAGTGGCGCCTACTGGGTCGCTTCCTCTCCAGAACGCATGCTAGTCCGACATCTGGCGACAGCCATACGAGCGCAATGTAACCCTCACGGAAGTGCAGAACACATCCGCAACAAGCAAGTCGGATGCCCTATCTGCTGCGTCGGGCACGTGTAGCACGTTTTAAACGTCTCGTCGGGGATGGCGTCTTGCGGATACCCTGTAATAGTGTTCATACTTCATCCCACAGGTCACATTTCCTGCCTCTTTTCTAGGGCCGCGCCGCCTCGGCTGGCATCGACGAGGCTCGGCTGTAGAACTTGCGCCAGACAGGCCGAGTTTGCTTTGCGCAACAAGGACAAGGCAACAAGAGAAAACGATTATCAAATGGCAAACGAAGGGCCCGCGCCTCGGCGGCCTGCGCCGCGGCGGCCTGCGCCGGGGCCCGCGCCGGGGCCCGCGCCGGGGCCCGCGCCGCGGCGGCCTCCTCGACCATTGGGAGTTCACCTATATCTGTTGGGAGAATAAGACCAGGCGGAAAAAGACTGCGTGTTTTGTCTCGCCGAGGAAAAAATGTGTGCTCGGTCAGAGGCCGGGCTATACCGTGTGGGACGTGGCCCGCCTTACGTGTCTCGGGAGCTTCATTCACTAAATAGCCACCAGGTGAGGTCGCGGCTGTAGTTTTATGGCCAGAATCGTACGTGAGCAACGTCGTCAGTACCCGCACAGGCAGAATGATCTGATGCACGCAAGCTTTTCTCATCAGTGGGTGAGCCCTGCAATATACAAATTTGGACTCAGGTCAGCGAACTTCTTCCCGCATGCGCAAGCATGGAACATTCAGATTCTGGTACCAGATCCACAGAGCATAGGGGCAACACCGCGCCCAGTGGTGCGCCTGTCCACCCGATGTGAGCAGACGCGAGCGATGTAGGCAACAGGTTGCCTGGCGGGCGGGATGGATGGGATAAGCAAAAGAAAGGGGAAACTGGCTTGCAAAAAAGTCGAAAAGGAAACCGGTGAGGCATGAGAGATGGATGGTGGGGGACAAACCTGCTCTAAGGTGGCGCACCACCTGAGCAACGGCTGGGCTGTGGGCTAGGGTCGAGTGACCCTATTGGGCATCGAGGGGGGGGGGATTGCAAGAACCCTGGGCCTGCGCCGCGGCGGCCTGCGCCGGGGCCCGCGCCGGGGCCCGCGCCGCGGCGGCCTGCGCCGCGGCGGCCTGCGGCTCGGCGTCCGACATTCCTCAGTCCGAAATATTTCACCCTCCCAGTGTAGCTACGATCCAAAACGAGTGCAAAAACAGGCGGAAAAAGTGCAAAGAAACGTGAAAAGGATCTTGGATTTTGCCCAAAAAGAGCGTAAATAGGGCCACACGTGGCTCTGTGGCCCGTCGGGCGCGTGTAATCACCTCGAAACACCGCTCCACGTCGAACACCAGCAACCACACGGATCCGAAGGGCAAAGCAACCTCTGGCGCCCACTCGCAGACGGCAATGCAAGAAATTGCGGGCCGACGGGATCCTCGAGCAGGACTGCCGGCGCAAGGAGCTCAAGGTGTCGACACATCCGTGGGGGTGGGAGCCGCAACGGCCGACGGCCAGCCAGACCATCAACGTCGGCAGCCGGCGGCTCGACCTTGTCTTCGTCTCTTCGGTCTCTTTGCAGTTGACCTCAATTTCCTGCGCGGTGGGCTTGTTTATTCACGAAGATGGAAAGCTGTATTTTTGCTCTCAGACTTCCAACTCGCCATGAGAGCCCTATGTCTCAACTCGCACCTGTTTTCTAGACCAAGCTTGTGCAGACTTAGGTAGGGGCACCGCGGGCAGTTAGAGGGCTTCGTGACCAGTCGCTGTGTCCACGCATCTGCAGAAGACCAAAACCTGCCAGGCACCTTGTTTATTGTGAAAGACAAGCATGCCAAAGAGACCAGGATGCGACTCTTCTGAAGAGACGTCCAGTACAAGTGAGGTAGAAGAAGCAGAAGAGGACGAAGAGAGCGAGTGCGAACCCGGACCTACGATGTGCCAAGTGATAAAGAAGACGAAGACAAGCCTGTCGCCGACATGTCTGAAAACTCTCAGGCGTATTACAAGTATTGGTATGGAAGAAAGACGCGTGCGGGAAAGAAGGTTTGGAGCAGGTTGCGTTTTTGAGGTTGGGTTTCTGACAAACCGTACCCTGCGACGACCGATAGGCTGATGACCGTTTGATTCGGCATGAAATCGTGCAGCACTGGATGACTTTCCTAAGAAGAAGAAAAAGGTGATCCAGGCTCTGTTCCAGCTTTCGCAGGCTCCTCGCCTACCGACGCGGTAGACAGCAATCCGGGACCGGCCAAGCTGTACCAGCATATCTGCGCCGGACGCCACTGCAACGACGCGCTTCCAGTAGCCTCTCGTAGAATCTCGGCTGAGGAATGGGAGGAGTCTGAACATTTGTCTTCGCTGCGACAGCTCTTCAGCGTTGCAAAAGAGGTGGCCCAACACATGCCCAAAACAGCACCGTTCGAACTTGCGAGGTCGCCTGCTTTCGGTCCAAGGGTCGGGGGGAGGGGGCGTGTAGGTGACCAGGCCGGGGGGGACTGGAGAGGGGAAGAGAGGAGGCGAAACGGAGCACACATTCTACAACGGCTCCTGTATTGAGTCTACTGACTCTGCGGGAGAAGCAGTTGCTTCTTGTTCTTTTGTTCTTTAGACTGTTTCTTGAAGTAAGCGGTCGGTTTTTTGAAGTCTCCGTTTGACTTGTGAGGGTCTTTTTTAGAGTTAAAGTTCGTTTGCAATTCCGGGGATTTAGGGTCTCCGTGTGACCGTTAGTTGAGCATTGAGTTCTTTAAAGTGCAAGTGCCATCAAGGCAGGCGAGCACTAGTTGAGCAGGGGTTGCCATGTACCCCGTACTGGTCTAAGCATTCATTGTAACTTCCATAGGTAACCCCGTTGGGTCCGTTCGTCATCAGCGACATCGGGCAGGTAAAAATAAATTTTTTTTTTTTTGAGAGGGTCGGGGGGAGATTGCAAGAACGTGCTTGGAATGGGTAGGTGCTCAACACCGCACTGGTCCCGTCGGCGCCGTATTTCGGTCCAAGGGTCGGGGGGAGGGGGCGTGTAGGTGACCAGGCCGGGGGGGACTGGAGAGGGGAAGAGAGGAGGCGAAACGGAGCACACGTTCTACAACGGCTCCTGTATTGAGTCTACTGACTCTGCGGGAGAAGCAGTTGCTTCTTGTTCTTTTGTTCTTTAGACTGTTTCTTGAAGTAAGCGGTCGGTTTTTTGAAGTCTCCGTTTGACTTGTGAGGGTCTTTTTTAAAGTTAAAGTTCGTTTGCAATTCCGGGGATTTAGGGTCTCCGTGTGACCGTTAGTTGAGCATTGAGTTCTTTAAAGTGCAAGTGCCATCAAGGCAGGCGAGCACTAGTTGAGCAGGGGTTGCTATGTAGCCCGTACCGGTTTAAGCCTTCATTGTAACTTCCATAAGTAACCCCGTTGGGACGGGTCCGACGGTCGGGGGGAGCCAAGGGTACCTGTAAATCCAGGGTCTCCGGGCCCCGGGCCCCGGGCCCCGGGTTAGCGCTACTGGGGGGGGTCGAATACAATAGGTATAATATTGTATTTGCTGGGGGAGGATAGAGAAAACCGGGTTTTCAAAAAAGTCCGAATTTCGACACATAGTCAAATACAATATTATACTGGTTTTGGGTTTTGGGCCACCTGTTAAAATTGAAATTGAATTTGGACGGTTCGATTCAGGCAGCTACTACTGGGGGGGAGGCACTTGGGGGTTAACAATGGAGGAAATTTGGCAAAAACGTTGCGGGACGGAAAGAGCTATCCCTGGCATGTATCGGCACCTTTTCTACACTCGATATAGCCTAAAATCTGACCCCCAGGTGGCACTTCAGACTTTGGAAAAACCACTCCGCCAGGAATCGAACCAGCACCCTCAGCACCACATGTGGGTGGGAACCGCTGGACCACGTGCTAAAAAAAAGCGGGCCATTTCTATTCGGGTTCGGGTGGTTCTCAGAAACTATTGAATCCGGATCCGGGGAAAATGCCATCGACAGCGAAATCAAGCTGTAAGATTGGACTCCCGGCTTCAGGAGTGTTCCACATTGAACTTCTCTCGAAAAAGAAGCTGCTCTCGAGTGGGGAAGCCCGTGGAAACCCCTGCAAACCCCCACTGAGGACAAATAATATTGTATTCCAAGATTATGCTCACCAAAGCCCCCTTTTCAGCGTACCTATTGTATTTGCCAATAATATTGTATTTGACTACCTACAGTATTTGACCCCCCCCAGTAGGTCAGGACGATCTCAAGGATTGACAGATTGAGAGCTCTTTCTCGATGAATTGTGTGGTGGTGCATGGCCGCTCCTGGTTGGTGGAGTGATTTGCCAGGTTGATTCCGTTAACGAACGAGATCTCGACCCTTAAATAGGTGGGCGTGTCGTTGTAGGGGGTGTCTTTTGGCATCGGCGGCTTGCTGCTTCTCCGAGACGCGCACCTTGTTTGCGATAAATATTTTTTGTTTCCGATAAATATCTTTTGAGGACTAACGTACGGGACACACTTCAGTCGGGAAACTACTGATCGGAACGTTAGGGTGGACTATTTTTTTTAGGGATAATTAGCTTATAGCCACCAAGAAACTTTTTATTTAGCTTATAGCCACAAAAAACTTTTTATTTAGCTTATAGCCAGGAGGGCCTGAAACTTTTTATTTAGCTTATAGCCACAAAAAACTTTTTATTTAGCTTATAGCCACAAAAAACTTTTTTATTAGCTTCGAGCCACATTTTGCAAAATTTTAGTCATTTTTCTGAGTTGGCAAAATTTTGGCCGAAATTTTGGTCGAATTTTTGGTCAAACTTTTGGTCGATTTTTTGGTCGATTTTTGGTCGATTTGTTTTGGTCAAAATTTTGGCCGAAATTTTGGTCAAAATTTTCGGTCGTTTTTTTGGTCGATTTTTTTGGGTCAAAATTTTGGCCGAATTTTGGGTCAATTTCTTTGGTCGACAATTAGACTCCAATCCCTGAGAACACACCCATGGCGGATTCGAACCATTTACCCAGCCATTGACTGTGACAACTGTGCGATTTGGATTCGAACTCAAGTTTCCAATTTCAAGTTGCAAGTTTTAAGCTTCAATGTGTGGGATACGTTTGGGGGAGTCAAGGTGATTCTGGGGTAGCGTCTAATCTCATCCCATTTCAACTTTGCTTAGGTCTCGTTTACTTGGACCCCCTTTCTGCCGATTTGCGACTGCCGACTTGCGGCGCAACACTTTGGCAACCATTGCGTTGTTAACTCTCTTGACCTCCAACAACCTTCTTCGTCAGCGAGTTCGTGGCGGTGTTCGTGACAGGGACTATCAGATTCCTGCAACCCGGCGGCATCTGGACGGCCGTAGTGGGAGCAAGGGGTGCAACACGCTAAAAGACTGGAAGTACCGGGCATAAATGTTGCGAGCATACGGGTGCTGAAAGAGAAACCGGGAAACATGATACATAGCTCGCAGAGTTCAGACCAGAGTACTTTTCGATGACACTCTCTTTAACGCAAACGGCGGCAAGCTCTTTGTGGACGATTTTTCAAGTCGGTTCTTATGTAGCCTTCGGGCGTAAACACACGTGGGTGACCTATCTAGACTGTTTCGAGTATCAGACTCCAAAAATTCAAGCAATGATAAGATGATACGACGTGGTGGTGTTTCGAGTGATGAGATGATAAGACGTGGAGAAGGTTGGACTCGCTCCGGGTGGGCCCGAAAACCCCTACCTGCAGCGAAGATGAACGTGTGCAAATAGGTGTGGCCACTCCAGTAGCTGGCACAGCACGGCAAAGGGTTTTCTGGGTTCGAATTCCGTGTGTGATTTTTCTCAGATTGGCTAACAATTGACCAAAATTTTTGACCGATTTTTAGAGTGAAAGTTCGCTTGAAACTCCGGGGTTTTTCTTGAACAAATTTTTTGGCCAAAATCTTTTGACCAAAAAAATTTGACCCAAAATCTTGACCAAAATTTTTTGACCGATTTTTTTGACCAACATTTTTGGCCAAAATTTTGACCGATTTTTTGACGATTTTTTTTGACCCAAAATTTTTGACCGATTTTTTTTGACCAAAATTTTTGGCCAATTTTTTGACCAAAAAATTTTGACCAAAAAGTTCGACCAAGTTTTCACCAGGTGGCTTTAAGCTAAAAAAAAAGTTTCAGGACCTCCTGGCTATAAGCTAAATAAAAAGTTTTTTGTGGCTATAAGCTAAATAAAAAGTTTTTTGTGGCTATAAGCTAAATAAAAAGATTTGAAAGTGCTATAAGCTAATTAAAAAGTTTTACTTTAGGTGGCTATAAGCTAAATAAAAAGTTAGCAGGTGGCTATTAGATAAAAAGCCCATTTTTTTAATTTGTTCCGCGTTCGCGCGCGCGGAAACTTTTGAGAAATCCCGGAAAAAAGATCGTCATTGTTACGAATAGCTATTTATTCACTGTGATTAATAGAGGAGAAAGGCACTCGAGTTTTTTATTTTTTGGCCACGAGTGCCGGGAGCCCTCGAACTGCGCGCGGTGTCCCTACCGTAGTCCGCGTGCACAAGCTTGGTCTAGAAAACAGACGGAAAATTTTACATTAAAAATAGCTATTTATTCAGTGACAATATTGTAGCCATATTTCACGAGGGAACGGTTTCGGCCCGAGTGGAGGTATTTCCCGAGCCGAATGTTGTGTTTCCGGCGATAATCGCGCAATTTTTTTTAGAGTTAAAGTTCGCTTGAAATTCCGGGGTTTTAGGGTCTCCGTGTGACCGTTCATGAGTGGGTTCTCTTAGAGCAAGAAAGGGCTATGTGGTTACGGGTTGTATATTTAGTGCACGCTTTCGTTATGGGTTATGGCTAGCCATGTCCGGGACTGTTTGTGACCGACACCAAGTACATTCCTTCGTGGAGTGTAGTCTTGGGCCCCCCGCGTTCTACAAGTTGAGCAGGGGTTGCCTTGTAGCCCGTACCGGTCTGTTGTCCGCGTTTATATGTATTTTCACATTGGCTTCATCCGCGGTCGTCCACGGGACGAAGTAGGTGAACCTACTGTCAAAGTGATCAATACTTATCGGAAACAGAAAAATATTTATCGGAAACAGGAAAATACTTATCGGAAACAAAAGAAATAGGGTAAATTCCGTTACATGTCCGACATATTTTCAAAATTCCCCCATGACACACTAGGTAACCGCGCCGTCGGCGATGCAGATTACCGCCACAGATCCTTTGCGTTCTAACCCAAACCAACATTCTCCATAGTGCCTGCGCAGTGTCAAAAGTCGTCATAAAAAGCATCGATATGGTGCGAAGCCGACGAAGGAGCCGACTTCCTGGAAGGCCGCCGCGAGCGGTGCGCAGAAGGCAGCTCAGAGCTTCGGGGTCGTTGGTTGGAGTCAGGATACATTCTGCGCTCGGTGAACAACGAGCTGATATCCCTGGCTGCATCGGCGGACTTACGGGGAGGCAATGGCGGGGCGGCGTTGAACAGAAACTCCGCCAGCGGGCCGCCGGTTCTGCCGCAGGACTTCGTTCCGGCTTTTCGACAGGCACCTGGAGCGCTCTCTTCTTGGGGCCGTTCGCGGCTGGATCTGTGCCTGCTGTGGTGCTAAGGATCCGAGCTCGGGTTCGACTTGTCTTTCGATTTGGTAGGCTTCTTTTTCACGCAGCATATTATCCCGGTTGCGGACAGTGTAGGAGTCGGGGGGTGTCGACGGTGCGAGCGTCGTGTCGAGCGAGGGCTACCGGGTTTGCGGAAATGTCGAACATGCTCAGAAACTATGTCGGACATGTAAGACAACTTCTGAAACTTTGTCAAACATGCAAGACAACTTTGAAATTATGTCGGACATGTAGTCGCAAAACTATGTCGGACATATAAGACAACTTTTGAAACTTTGTCGGACATCCAAAACTATGTCGGACATATAAGACAACTTTGAAACTATGTCGGAAATGTACGACAACTTTTGAAACTATGTCGGACATGTACGACATTTCACTCTATATTTTTTGTTTGTGCGATTTAACCTACGTGTGTTCTGGTTAAACCGCTGTCAACGTTCTTGTTAGCTGTAACAAATACTGTCCCCAGGGAAGCAGAAATTGATTGGTTGTCACAAAAAAACAGTAGCAGTAGTAGGAGTAGTAGCTCGAACTTGTTATGCAGCAACAATCTGTGATGATAGACACGCTACAGACTACCTCTTTGCACGCGTCGTGTCATGCTTCGGTCGCTGTCGAAAGCGCTTACCAAACGCGTACCACGCTTTTAGAGCCGACGAAGGCACAAAAAGCGCCTACCAAGCGCCTACCACGCTTGTTAGAGCCTACGAAGGCCCAAAAAGCGCCTACCAAAGCGCCTACCAGTGCCTACCGCGCTAACAAGTTACATTGGGAAAAGCGCCTACCAGAAATCCCAGATTTTGAAAAAGTGAAAAGCGGGCGTCCATCTCTATGTTATGTGATTGTGCGTGGAATGTCTCAGCTTTGCGGGACACTGGGCAAAGGTCACATGTCCACTGGCTGCTGAATGCTGCGGATAATTACAATTACCCAGTGGGGTTCCTATAATCTTACACAGTTTCAAAGCCAGAGCACGATGACTCCCCTCCGACAGTACTACCTAAAGACTACACTATATTTTCCCTCCGGGTTTCAAGCTGACTCGCTTCGGATAAGGAGTCGCTTCGCAACCAATTCGGAGGTTCTCGCAACCCTGCAAGGCGACCGTCCCAACGATGGAAAAGACACACGTAGTTCTCCTCAACCGCAAGCACTTCACGAACTACCTGGGCTCCGTGGAAAGCATTCTGAAGAGAAGCACGGAAAACTACTCGAATTACATGGACCAGGCGGTCCAGGTCTGCAGTTTCTTTTCTCAGTCAAGATAGGGACAAACAACTAAACCCCGATGAATCGAAGAGCACTTGCCAATGGACTCGTTCCGCTTTTCTGCACCGGCACACTCTTGGATTTGCACATCTGGGGGCCCTTCGTTGCTTTGTTCGTTGTACTTGCGAAGAAGGCGCAAGTAGGTTTTCGCAGTTCTCGAAACCTTCGAGTCTCCATGTCACCCTCAAGCTTTCAGACTTTTTCCGCTTGGTTGAGTTCCGCTGGAATTCTTCATAGAGTGTTTGCGCAACTGCCTTTTCTGCAACAGCCACATCCAGGATCAAATCAGAGATCCCGCTGCTGCCCCAATCCTGCCAGCTCAGCAGATCGTGCCGGCTGAACACCCGCGGGGAAGCTGTGCTCCGACGTTGGTCTCCGATGTATCGCTACAATTCGCATGGCTGAACAAGATAAAGGAAAGTCTCAGCAGTATTTACCGCAGATGAAATAACGCGGAGATGAGAGATTGTCACGGAAACGTGAAGCTGTGTGAGCGGTCAGCTCAGAGCTATGGTCGATGGATGAGACTGTACCTCTGCAATTCGGCCCTCAGCAAAGATCTGCTCAACAACGGGATCGCTCGGGTTCTTGGTTGTATCCAAGCAGCTCCGCTTGCATTGAGCGCAAGTACAGAAGCAGATGTGGAACAGAAGCATATTTGACCGCGATTGAATGTGCTCGAGCATATCCTCATTCTTCAGCGAGCCTCCGCTATTGTCAAAGGTCTCGGAAAAGAGCATCGCAATGGTTCGAAGCCGACGAAGAAGCCGACTCGTCAGTTCTGCCGCAGGACTTCTTTCTGGCTCCGACAAACAGCTGGAGTGCTCTGTTGGATCTGTGCCTGCTGTGGTGCGAAGGATCCGAGCTCGGGTTCGACTTGTCTTTCGATTTGACCGGACGCGGGGCTCCGACTCCTCCTTGCCTGCGATCTTCCGATTAGTCCTTGATTGAATCTTGACGGTCGTCTTCTGTGTGCGAGCCTCTCGGGTTCTGATCCACGAATACAGGAACTACGCCGCTTGGGACCGCGTTTGCTGCAATCTGCCTGACCGCCTCCACCATGCAGGGTCAAAACTTTGTGTCTTTTTGAAACACTGCCGCGGGGCCGATGGCCCCCAAAAAAAGAATTGGAAAAAAAAAAAAGAAAAAGAAGGCAATCAGGCGTTCTTGTAGGCTGGCACATGGCTCGCGACGCCGGGCGAGATGGAGTCCTGCAGGGTGCGCGGTGTGGGCCCGTCGGAGGGCCGCGGCGTCCACATGGACAGCAGCCTGGCGCTGTGGCAGCCGCGGGCCGACACCGGGACTTCGATGGAGCGTTCGCGGAGCGCGGTGAGGCACGAGGTCGACGTGCAGAAGGTGAGGTTGTGGTGCGTCTCGTCGTTGCTGGTGTAGCGCGGGCTGAACGCGCCGGACGCGCTGAAGGCAGTGCTCGCCTTGCCCGACGACACGCCGTGCTTGAGGCTGAGGTAGTCCCTCCGCAGCTCGAGGCCCCCGACGATGATCTCGTCGAGCGACTTCGACACGGGCTCCGTCTGCAGCTCGAGCCGCGTCTCGCGCTCCCTCTCCACCCGCGCCGCGAACTGCTCGTGCAACTTCCGGTTCGCCACCTTCAGCGACTTGATGCGTTCGACCCCCTTCGCGTGGTCGATGCCGCACAGCCGGAGGCGCTCGTTCTCGATCGTCTTCTCGGTCAGCATCTTCTGCAGCTGCGCGACGCGGATGGTGAGGTCGATGCCGCCGCCTTCGACTTGGACCGTCACCGGCGCCTCCGCCGCGTCGCCGCCCGCCGCGACGGCGGCGAAGCTGGCCGAGGAAGACGTCAGTTGCGGCTGCGGGGCGGCCTCCTTCGGCTGCGACGACGTCTCGGCCGCCGTCCGCAGCGGCGGGGCGGCGCCGGCCGCCGCCGCCTCGGCGGCGAGGGCGTCGATGCGGGCGCGCAGTTCGTCGGCGGCGCGCTGCTGCTCTTCGGCGAGCTGCCGCGCCTGCTCCAGCTCGCGGCGGAGCCGCTCGATCTCCTTCGCCGCCTTCGCGTTCTCGCGCATCTCCTGCGTCAGCCGCTCCTCGCGGTCGGCAGCCTGCTCGGCGAGCTGCGCGTAGTCCTTCTGGTTCTTCTGCAGGTTCCGCACCTTCTGCTTCTCCGCGTGCAGCTCCGTCCGCAGGATCTCGAGCTCGTCCTCCATGTGCGCCCACTCCATCTCCTTCACCCGCGCTCCTGTCGGCGGTGTTGTCGTTTTCGTGTCTCCCCGACGGGGCTTCTTCTTTGCGATCGCCAGTAGCTACCTCCTCAGAGAGGAGGTAGCTACTGGCGAAGGAGAGGCACACTTGTAACAGTTCAGAAGGAGGGAACGTTGGCAGTGGTTTAACCTGAACGCGTGCATCAGGTCAAACACCGCACAAACAAGGAGTTGTGCTTCCGGCGATAATCGCTCGGTCAGTTGACTGTGGAAGCGCACTTTTGATCGTTGTTAGATTCGGTTGCCTGGATCCACTTCAGGTCGCCAGTTGCCAGAACCTCGGAAGGAAGGATCTGGTAGATCTGGAGTTGAGTGTCGGGAGCGAGCGTCAAGGTTACGTTTTCTTCTAAATCGTTGGAGCGCTGGGTGGGAGTAGTAGTGGACAGGGCTTACTTCGGGAGGGGAGGATAGGGAAAGCTGGCTTGCATACTCTCCACGTCCGCTTCGAGCTCGGCAATGCGGTTGTAATTCGAGTTCAGATCGTGACGGACCATCGAGACGCTGAACCTGCGGCAATCATTTGTTTAGGTTCGTGAAAAGCGCTCAGTTTGGCCTCGTCCAAAAACTGATGGTGCAAAACAAACCTAGATATGCGAAGCAACAATACTCGTGTGTAAGCTACAAACGCCTCAAGCGGTGAGCATACGATGATTTCTCGGATTACCGGTAGTAGCGGGCTTAACAGTTTGTCCTCGTCGGAAAAGGATCAATCTTCTTCAGATCTTCGATATTTTCGACAAAAAAGGAGGAAAAGGGTCAAGGAGAACAGGCACTCTGCCCGTGGGGGATTGTAGAGAAACTGACTCACACCTTCCCTCGTTCAGTGGCGACCGCGGTGTGGCCACAGGCGACAGGGACGGCAGGCTGCTCTTCTTGTCGGTTTTCACCAGAAGCTCCTCTTGCATTGTAGCTTTCTCCTGCAGTGGGTTGGTGTGGGTGGTGTGCAGTGAAAGCTAGCTTGTCTGCAGCGGCGAGCGTCTGGGGAAATCTTAGCTTCGTGTTTCGCACAGAACACTGCCCATACATGATTGAAACAGCCTTCTTCGAAAGAAGGTTGCCGTATGGCTACAGATAAAGTGGTGTCACCTGAGGGGGGTGATCTCAGGGCCGCCCACGTGATAAAGCCGTATCCTTATCCTGCGCATCCTCATTTTTCGTCTCGGGCTTCGCTCGTGGGGAAGGAGGCAGAAGTGCTGAAGTACACGAAAAATACATACGACGAGAAGTTTCTTGACCTGCGTTTCGCTCTCGGCGATCTTGGTGGCAAGGCGGGCGATGTACTCTTCGTAGTCGGCGGCCGACTTGCCGATGAAGTGCTCGCGCTGGAGCTGCGCCGTGCGGGGCGTGTTCGGATCGTAGACCTTCACCGGGACTTCGGGGGTGCGCGGCGAGAACTTCAAGTCGTTGAGCGATATGTTCAGGCGCTTGAGCGACGAGTCGAAGATGGCCGTGAGCGCCATCTGCTGCTGGATCATCAGCTTGTCGTTGATGGCTCGCCTGAGCTCTTGGTCGAGGGGCGACAGGTCCTGGCTGATCACCAGCAGGCACAGGATCTCGCGGACGGCCTGCAGCTCCTGCTGCTTCTCCGCTTCGCCTGTGTACGCCGGGTCCCACCCGAACACGATCTCGCTAAGCTCCTTCGCGTCCTTCCTTGCTCCAGGAAGGAGCTTTCCCAGTGCGTCGATCGTCTCTGAGAGGTTCGCCTTCATCAACGCCTGGGTCGTTGTTATTGGTGCTGGTTTCGAGGAATCTAAAGCCTTCTGGGGAAGGGTAACCCCCTTTGAAATATGCCTCTACAGTGCACGAGAGAGTGGTAGTGTTTTCTTTCGTTTGTGCGCTGGAACTGATCCTGTTTTGGTACGGATCACCCAGACGCTGCCGGGTATGTTCGGTGCACTGTGTTCGTGTGTCGTGTTCTTCCCGGGTTCTTGGAAAGAATGTGGACCACAACACCCGTCCTTTTTCGTTGTCGTCCGAGGCAATGAAGAGTTTGAGGTTTAGTTCAGGTCCGTGTTTTTCCACTTTGTTTGCCTTTCCTTGTCGACAGGAACGGGGAGTTAGTGCGAGGCATACGATGTTGGTCGTGTTCGGCGTCAGGCGGAGCATGTCGATGGGACGCGACGCGTGCATGTAGTTGAACATTTCGGCCAGGAGGACGCCGTCGACGAAGTCGGCCAAGTCGGCCGGCTCCCGACTCAGCGGGAACCTTTTCGCCCAGTGCAGGAGCGCATCGTCCCGGTCCAACCCGTTCATCGACATGCTGCTGAGCATCGCGCCGCCGCCGCCCCCCGCCGCCGCCGCCGCCGCCGGCTCCGCGGTCGAAAGAACGGCCTAACCGACGGTGGGATTGAAGGCCGCACTGCAAGTCAGGAGGAACGAATGCCTGGTAACTCCAGCCACAGAGTTGAGCCACGCCCCCTGCGAACCACGGATGGGCCCGCTTCCCTCTTCACCCCCCCCCTGCTAAATAGTGTCGGATTGCACTGCTAGTAAAGCCCCCCCCCCTCGTACTATTTAGGTGGTAAAAGTCGAAGATTTCCTGAAAAAGTTAAAAGTACACCCTCCAAAATTTCGAAGTGACTCGTACTATTTAACCACTATTTAACCACCAACCAACCAGTGGCATGTACCGCATTTTTCTTGGTTCAGTGTCACTTGACACTGGGGAAATCAGGTTGGTGGTTGTGCTTTTGGCGCGTCAAAATGTTAGTGCTTTTTCCGGTTCAGTGTCGCTCACTCTAAGTTATGCTGAAGTGATGCCAACCAGTGATTGACTAATGGGCTCAGCAGGACTAAACACACAACATAAAATGCCTATGCTTGCAGCAGCTCTTTCATTGTTGGCATGTGCCGCAGTCCTGCCACCCACACCTCCGAGACGCGCAAAGAGGAGACGTGCTGCAGCAGAGAACAAAGATGCAGTAGAGGTGGTGAGCCTTTACGAATCAGTGATGATGGACCTGGACGCGCTCTCTGTGCTGGATCTGGATGCTGGTGCCTGTCCTTCGCCTGCATCAAAGAGAACACGAGGAAGGGACCTGTCAAGCGAGCGTGAGCTCTTGGACATGACTGCCATTGGCATTGATGACATTGATGACATTGATGACCCCGATAGCGACTCGTGCGGATCTGTGGAATAGAGGACGATGAAGATGAGTGCATGGAAGACGACACCACAGAAGCATCAAAGATGGATGTTGACAAGTGGTGTGTTAAGAGACTGTGGGACCCACCCTCCACGATTTCGGCTGCTGCAGCCAAATCAGAAAAGAAGCGCTGTGATCTTCCTGCTTGGGCAAAGGTTGCCTGTGTAGCTGAGGGATGCACGCTCAAGGTCCGCCAGCAGATGAAGGAGGTCTTCAAGCTGAAGTCAACACCAACAATGCAACAGGCAAAGGCTTGGTCTGCAGCAGTTGACACTCTGCGAGAGGGTTGCGGCCCTGGGATGCGGTTGACATCGAAGGCGCGCGATCCGAAAAAGCACGGAAGCATCTACAAGGGATTGTGGGATGCCGTTTACAAGTGGATCGAAGAGCGCGTTGCAAAGGAAGAGCGGCTGACCCGACGTGGCATCCGACGCCAAATTCGGGCAGAAGCAGCAACTCGAAAGCTCCCTGGTGAAAAGGTCGTGCGTCGGTGCAAGAACTTCTTTGCTCGTTACGGAGTCCGGATCAACAGCAAGGCAAGGACACGCAAGGAATCTGTTGAGGTTCAAATTGCTAAAGAGCGACTCTTCCACTGGTTTGCCGCCAGAATTCATGCACGGTTTCCGCAGCTCAGCATTCGTGACTTCACAAACGCTGATGAGTGTCCCATAAGCCCATCAGGTCAAATGAACATCAAAGGTGAAGTGATTTCAGTTGTAAAAAAGGCAAACACCAAAGAAGATGAGCAACTGATGAACCGGCACCGAGCCGTCGAATTTTATTTGTCTGATATGAAGTACATGATTGGCTCGTTCATCCCGTTTCTATCATCGGATATGCTCTCAGGCATATCCTCTCTCCTTCTTTTTAAGGGCGGAACCAGGGACAGTGAAGAACACAAAGGGTATCACAAGCATGTGTCTGTTTCTTTCAACGAGTCCGGTTCGGTTCGGGAGGAATACATGCTCGATGTTTGTTTCTCCCCTTTTGGAACTCACTTGAAGGGCCTTGTGCTCGTGTCCGGGTGTTGGTGCTTGATCATCACCGCGTGCACTTTACCCCCAAGGTTGAGGCAGCGTTCCGCCAGAACAGAACTGTCCTGCTCAAGATACCGAAGTCAATGACATCGTATTTGCAGTCGTTAGACGTGCATGTTTTTGCTTCGTTCCGCTCCTGCTATGAGGATATTGTTGACCACTGGTGTGAACTCCAAGAGCAAAAGGATAAGAAAGAAAACACAAAGCTCTCTGCTGGTTTAGTACGAAAGGTTACCTCGCAATGTTGTGCAGAGGCTTTGAAACGAGCATGTGCAAACTTTGCCTTCGAGGAACGCTTCCGCAAGCTCGGATACTTCAAGCCTGATCCCAGTGTCATTGCTATCAGGGCGCTGCAACAATACAAGTACGAGCCTGCGTGGGTCCCTGATGTAGAGACGCAGAAACATGCGGAAAAAGAACTGGAAGAGGTCGAAAAGGCATTAGAGAATGCTCGAGCAGCGTCTGTAACATCCCTTCCAGTTGCTGTTCCCCCTCGGTGCCCCATAAACACGAGTAATGGGCAACTCACAATCGCCTCCATGTTCGCTCGGTGTAAGGCTGCACAACAGTCCACTGGTTCTGACATACCAACATCCTCACCACCTGAAAACAGCACGGGAATGTCCTCCCCTACAAAACAGTGCGAGGCTAAGCCAAAAGCGACACACCCACCCGCCCAACCTCAGCCTACTTGGAAGTGCAGCAGGTGTGGAACTGTGAATGCAAGTCACAGATATGTTTGTTCTCTGTGTCTTGCTTTTTGCAGTCTGGAGCCACAGACGCAGACTCAGCGTCCAAAGCGTATGGTCACATTGAAAGCTGCACCTTCTGTTCTTCCACCTCGTAAGAGGTCGAAGGCGAAGTGCCACACTTGTGGTGGTCCACACTACACAGCCAGGTGCACACGAAAATGACCACGTTCCTGATACCTTCAGGAAATCACCACCTCCTTTCTTTTGTCTTTGTCATCACTGACTCTTTTTTTGACTCATCAAATTGACAACAAGAAATCCTTTTTGAAAAGAATCACGCCGTATTTCATAAATGTACCTTTCCCTTCATCGCTTTAATACACCACCGGTCGCAACCAGCTCCGCAACCAGCACTACTGGTTCCACTGGTTCCAGCATCAACGATACATAGGCCAGCCCACAGACTCGCCTCCAGCCCGCCGGAACTAAAACTTAAAAGTTGTCGCGGCTGGGGGTGCCACTTAAAACTTTTAAGGGCAAACTACCTTAAATGTCCGGCTATAGTTTCAAATCCCCCTTATATGTCCGACATATTTTCATGAGGATTAAGCTTATCGGAAGCACTTAAGTCGGGAAAATATATAACGGAACTGCTTCCGTTATATATTTTTCTGCTTCCGTTATATATTTTCCAGCTTCCGTTATATATTTTCCAGCTTCCGTTATATATTTTCCAGCTTCCGTTATATATTTTCCAGCTTCCGTTATGATAAAGATTGGAGTGTTTCCATAAGTCACCACACAGAAATGCAGGCCCAAAGTCACCGGAGAAAGCCTAACTAGATAACGAAGAAAGCCTAACTAGAGAAACAAAAGAGGAACAGCAACAAGATGGAAAGGCAACGAGACGCATCTGGAAACCCCCGACAGCAAAATCAGCAGCAGCTTCCGCACCAGCTGCAACTTCCGCAGTTTCAGCACCCGCAGCAGTTTCAGCACCAGCAGCAACTTCCGCATCAGCATCACCAGGCACAGAACCACCCGCAGCAGTTCCAGCACCAGCAGCAACTTCCGCATCAGCTTTACCAGGCACACAACGGAACGATGTTCCGGTGGGCGTCCTTGCAGCAGGCCACTAAGGCCACACCCCCGAAACCACCATGCAGCGCGGTTCCATCCAAGAAGATCTGGGGGAGAGCCCCGGCAAGAGCCCTCTTTGAGCTGGCGAGGGCCAGGAAGGCGCACTTGAAGTGCACCGGTTCGCTGTCGTTGCCAGGGGTTACACTCCAGACGCTCCCCGGGTTTGCGTCTGCAATGGCACGCAAATAGGGCCGCACAAGCCCGTATTCGCGGGCGAATTCTTCCATTTCCACCCGCTGCGCCTTCTGCTGCAGGCGCTGCACTGCAGTATACGAGAGCGACGTCTCGTGGTCTGCCTGCAGCGTCTTTCGGGCAGAGGCTACCCCATGTGGTGCTAAGCAACGATGTGTGTTGCTTCCAAACGGCCCCCGTTACCCCGCGTGTCACACGCCACTTCTCCTCTGGAAGGCACGTGTGATTGCCTACGCTCACTACCTTGACCTGGTGCCCAGCCTCAATAGACTCTTTCTTCGCCATAACTGTCCAGCTGCACGCCGCATCACAACACCTCACCTTCCATTGACCTCGAACTTCGCTAGAGAAGACCTTCTTAAAGAATCTCCCTGTTTTGCTCGCGTGGCTGAGGAGAGCCCCCCTGCAGTCTTCCCACTTCGCGAAGGGGGAGAGGATTTTTACTATAGCGGACTTTTTTCCCACGAAAATGGGGGGGGGGGGAGGGACCTACCCACCCCAGGCCCTAAAAACGTCTCTATACGCTGGTTGACAGCTGCACCATCAACACAGCGTGTCCGACTCGTCGATACCGGCTCCTGATGACTCGCGGCGGCACCTGCCGAGCTGCCACGACTTGATCGACGCACTTTCCAAAAAATTCCAAATCCTCGAAATTTTGGCTATTTGTACTTATCCATTTCCCAAAGAATTCCTGAGTCCAAAAACTGTTTTCCAGGCAAGTCCCCTGGGAAACCGACTTAGAGATTTTCGGACAACTTGCACCAAGAGAATCTTGGTGCAAGTTCCGAGCTGGCCGACGGTAGTGGACGGAGTTTCCGAGCTACCGGACGGTGGCGGACGGAGTATCCGAGCTAGCGGACGGTGGCGGACGGAGTATCCGAGCTAGCGGACGGTAGCGCTCGGAAACTCCGTCCGCTACCGTCCGCTAGCTCGGATACTCCGTCCGATACCGTCCGCTAGCTCGGATTCTCCGTCCGCTACCGTCCGCTAGCTCGGATACTCCGTCGGATACTCCGTCCGCCAGGACCAATATTTCAACCCGAAGCTCGGGTTTTGAGCTGCCGGGCACAATAAGAAATAGCTTTTGGAGTCGAAAGCTGGGCCCAGCTACTCTCAGTATGTGAGTGGGTTCACCACCAATATCTGGGGGGGGGGGGAGGGACCTACCCACCTCTGAGCCAAATTTGCGGGAAAAAATTCCGCGATAGTAATAATCCTCTCCCCCGAAGCAATCCTCACTTTTCACCCCGCCCATCGTCACGTCTTCTGCTTCCGCTGCTGCGACCTGCTGCCCTGCATCTGGGGGGGCTGCTCCTTCTGCTTGTGGTGCGTCCCGATGCTGTGCTTGCAGCCCGGCAGCTGGTGGGGCTGCTTCTTCTGCTCGTGGTGCGTCCCGATGCTGCGCCTGCACCTCCCTGGCCGCTGGTGGGGCTGCTCTTTCTGCCCGGCCTGATGCTGTGCTGCTCGCACGTGCCCAGAGGCTGCGCCTCGCGGTGCGTCTGGATGCGGGTTGTATGGTGCGTCCATATAGGCACCCGGACCGTAGGAGGGCACTGGGTTGTAGTAACCCGGATACCCCGCCGGGTAGGAGTACGGACTGTGCTGGTACTGCACAGTCTGGGGCTGAAAATGCTGCTGGTGCTGAAGCTGCTGCTGGTGCTGGTGCGGCTGGTGGTGCTGCGGGTGCTGAAACTGCTGCGGGTGATGGTGAAGCTGTGCTGCTGGTGCTGGAACTGCTGCGGGTGGTTCTGTGCCTGGTGATGCTGATGCGGAAGTTGCTGCTGGTGCTGAAACTGCGGAAGTTGCAGCTGGTGCGGAAGCTGCTGCTGATTTTGCTGTCGGGGGTTTCCAGATGCGTCTCGTTGCCTTTCCATCTTGTTGATGTTCCTCTTTTGTTTCTCTAGTTAGGCTTTCTTCGTTATCTAGTTAGGCTTTCTCCGGTGACTTTGGGCCTGCATTTCTGTGTGGTGACTTATGGAAGCACTCCAATCTTTATCAGAATATAGCATATATAACGGAAGCTGGAAAATATATAACGGAAGCTGGAAAATATATAACGGAAGCTGGAAAATATATAACGGAAGCTGGAAAATATATAACGGAAGCAGAAAAAATATATAACGGAAGCTGGGGAAAATATATAACGGAAGCGGCTTCCGTTATATATTTTCCCGACTTAAGTGCTTCCCTTATGGTTAAGTCCGTATTTTCATTTTGACACCGTAGTTTCAAAATGCGCTTATATGCCCAACACATCTTTGACCTTACCCTTATATAGTCCAACATATGGTACGATGCCAAAAGGGGGGGGGGGGGGGTCGTTGTATAATGGTCTAGCTTGAAGGGAAATGGAGAGGTTGAAAAAGGTTTTTGGGGTCTTCGTCGGTTTGTGTTTTTTTTTTTCGGATTTTGTTTTTTTGTTATTATTTTTTTCGGGGGTTCGCGTAACCCTTCTTTTCCGGAAGATAACGTTGTCTTTTCTTTTCTCTCTGGCGCTCTTTTTCTCTCTATCTCTCTCTTTGGCTAGCAAAACGACTGTTGCGACCGAGACCACGATCACACCCGTATTGAATGTGACCAAGGGCTCCCCACGTTCTACATGTTGAGCATTGAGTTCTTTAAGGTGCAAGTGCCATCAAGGCAGGCGAGCACTGTTCACGGGCTAGTGTTACTTAATGACGTCGTCCGTCGGGAGAGTCAACGATGATGAGGATGTGGTCAAACTAGTCGTTTCCAAGTCAAGTTCAATTCCCGCTCGCTTTCGCGGTGCGGACTTTCCGGGCCGGTTTGGCTGTTTCCGGGTCGACGATGGGGAAGAAGTCAGGCATTCCATTTCGTGATCGAGCGTAGTGTTGTTCACGGCCTGCCGCGATCGCTTCGATCTTCGTGGCTTCCCTGTCGGGGATGCGAGCTTCGAGGACTCCTGCAGGGGTCGCTTCCGCCTCCTTCTGGGAGGCGCGTCTTTAGGCTCGCCGGTTGGCGTGCGCGGAGGGGTTGTTTGTATGGGGATGATGTTCCCCGTTGATGACGTCTTGGGCGACGGTGATGATGACGGTGATGAAGGCGGGGAGGTTGGTGAGCTGGTGAAAGCAGCGACGCGGCAACGCACGCGAACGGCGCGGTATCTCTTGGCCGGGCGCTTCGGCCCCCGGTGGGTGGTCGGTCGCGGGGTCTCCTGCAGGATACGCTTCCGCCCCTTCCTGGGCGACTCGGACAGTTGCTCAGCCGCAGGCGAGCGCGGCGTGGCCGTGGGCGCCGGCGTGTTCGTGTTGGGTGGTGCGGCGGGCTTCGTAGCCTTCGGTTCGTCGGCACTGTGGTGCCCTTTGCCGCAGCACGCGGCGGGTCGTCGCTCTGCGAGCGTCGGCAGCTGGCGGCACCCTTCGCACGGGCCGCGGTTGTGTTCGCGGCACCCATGGTGCCCTGCGGCACAGCATGTCTTCGGCGTGTTGCAGACCGCGCACCTGGACATTCGGTGTCGGTCGCAGATCGCGATGGGTAGCCCGTCGTCGGCGGCGTGGTGGTGCCGACAGCACGCCTGCACGGTGGGCCCCTGTTTGTCTCCGAGGCGGCGGCAGATCTCACACTTCCCCTTGTAGTGCGCGACGCACTTCGTCGCGTTCCTCCTGTCGACCACCGCGCCCAGAAAATGGACGGGGTCCGGGTTTGCGGCAGGTCTCTGGGGGGCGGGCCACCGGCCTGCCCTCGCGCGTCGTTCGTCGTTGTACACGGGCTCATTGTCGTAGGCTCCGTTCCCCTTCAACTGTCCCTGGACGATTCCTCCTGTAGCGGGCATCCGGTGTCGGGGTCTGGGTTCCAGGCCCGGCAGGCTGGGCAGTCCAATAAAGGACAGTGCCGTGGTCACCGCCTTTATCGATCCGGGCAGGCAGCCGCCGAGCTCTTGCTGGGCCGCCAGCTTCTTGACGGCACTGATCATGCATCGCATGCCGTTCGCTTTCTCGCGAAGCGTTTTCGCCTCCTTCTTGGGCAGCCGTACGTCCAAGCCGGAATACAACTCGAAGTCGACAGCGAGCTCAACCGATGCTACGTCGCCGGTCGACGACCACTCGAGCCAGTCCACGAGGGCGAGGAAGGTCCGTTCGTCCCAGTACCGTAACCACGCCCAAGCCGGGGCGATCCGCTGATACGGGAAATCGTACCTTCGCACCGGATTCTGCCCGCAAAGCTCCCACGGAGTTCTCGCTTTGCGGTCCTTTCATTCTTGGTTGACGTGCCTCGCACGTTCTGCCAGGATCTCCGCCATGAGGGATTGAACCGGCCCGACCAGATCTCTCGTGCGCGTCGTAGCAATTCCGTGCTCAAGGAGGCATCTGGGCCAGTCCCTCTTTTCCGCGGCTACGATCGCCGCGTACTCTGCTTTCGCGCGAATCGGGGTGTAGGCATCGCACCGCCAGAAGATGTGCGCCTCGTCCTCGACGCTCCCGTTGCCGCAGCTCGTACACGCGGGGTCACCTCCTTGATGCATCCGCGAAGTGTGCTGCGCCGTGTTGACGCCTCCGGCGATCGCCACTCTGATGAGCCGCGCGGTCTGGGGTGGGCAGGCCCGCGATTTCCACAGCGCGTTGGTGGCGTCAAGGTTCGCCAAAAAAAAAAAAAAATCTGAAAAGGGGTTGGCGAAAATATTTTTTTCGCCAAAGGGATTTTTGCGTGGGGGGTCAGGGGGGTCACCTACAAGAGCCGAGACAGCAGGCGAGGCCGGAGGCCGAGGCTGGGTGATGCCCGAGAAGGCCGAGACAGGGCAGGCGAGGCCAGAGGCCGAGGCTGGGTGATGCACGAGAGGTCCCGGGCAACAGCACAGTCGAGTGCAGAGGCGGGCCCGCGGAGGCTGTGAGAGGGACTCAGGATGAGGTTAACAAACACACTGTCTTGTTTCTTGTTTAACACAAAGTCAGCCAGGCCCAAACCAAGTAACATGTCGCTTGCGAGTTTCGGTTTCCGTGCGGCCGCTGCACGTGGCCCCTCAGACGAAACCATCCAGTTCGACTACGCGAACTGGAGAGGACCGAAGCTTGAGAAGCAAGCAAGCCTCAGGCGCATCAACCAGGGGACAGGCAGCAACAGGCTGAAGAACGCCGAGTTGCTGGCTAAGGTGAAGGCCTACGATGCTGCTCAAAAGAAGATCGCCGCCGAGAATGCTCTCACTGCTCGCACATCAGCCGAAGACCTGCCCGCTCAAGCAGAAGTTGCCATCCCAACACCACCTGCTGCAGTTGAACCCCCCGCATTTGAAGGCTACGAGGTTGTTGCCGAGTATGAGTCGGACCCAGATGATGACAGTCTTGTCGGACTTTCCGTTCTTGCTTTAGTAGCTGTCGTGGTCGTGATCCTGTCCGGTTCAGCAGTGGCATTTGAGCCGATTGTTGTTGACGACGAGCCCGCTCCTGAGTCGGAAGAAAACACGAAGTTTCGTACATTTGGCAGTGGCAAAATTCTGCGATCCACTGTTGACAGGTGGCTTGCCGAGTATCCATGGCTCGATGTGTCAGATGCGGGGGCCCAGTGCAAGGTTTGCAGCCAAAAGTTTCCGCGTACAAGAGCAGTCCTCATCAACATGCCTTACGCCGACCAAACGCACCTCCGAAACCGCATGAAGAAGCACGAAACGTCCGCCGAGCATGTTTCTGTCTCTGACATTATGACAAACCTTCGTTCAGGTGTCAGAATAAGCCACTTCCTCGGAATCGCAGAACACCTTTTGGTCCATGTCGCGGGGGCTCCCAGGGAAACAGAGAGGTAGGAAGAAGGGAGCTGACAATATTTTATTCTCTTGGGTGTCAACCCAAGCACTTGCTGAAGCGAATGGGGATCTTAACGGGGGAAAGGACGAGCGATGCCTTCTTGCGAGGCGCTGCAGTCATCCCAGGGATGGGTGGGTGGGAAAAACAAAAGAGTCGAGGGACGAGGAAACCTTTCGGTGTTTAGTATGTACACTAAAACAAGGATCAATCATCTCTGCTCTCGGTCGCTATTTATTCCCGCAGGGAGCCTGAGAGAATAAGCCACTTCCTCGGAATCGCAGAACACCTTTTGGTCCATGTCGCGGGGGCTCCCAGGGAAACAGAGAGGTAGGAAGAAGGGAGCTGACAATATTTTATTCTCTTGGGTGTCAACCCAAGCACTTGCTGAAGCGAATGGGGATCTTAACGGGGGAAAGGACGAGCGATGCCTTCTTGCGAGGCGCTGCAGTCATCCTCACCGCGCGTAAAGAAACCCCGTAACGCTCGTTCAACAGAATGCCTTCCCTCTCGGGAGGCAAAAACTTCCGGCGAGACTCTCGAAGGGACGTCCGCCGGGTTCTCCTTTGAGCGGACCCACGACACCGAGAACGGACAGTTCAACTCGTGTAAGCGTGTCATTGCCGACACGACTGCGTCGTTCAAACGCTGGCTGGCAGTGCACATCTTCTTCCGTGCAACTGCGGCCACCGTTGTGTTGTCCACGCGGACATCGACGCTTCCGACCCCGCTTTGCGGCAACACGGCTATGGCTCGCTCAAAAGCCAAGGCCTCGAGCTCGTTTATGTGCAGGGCACCTTCGGATTTAGTCCAGGACCCACCGAAGACGTGCATCTCACCAGTCTCGCGCGAAACAATCACGGCACTCTGCTCTACCGCCTTGAAAAGGTGTGTTGTGGCTCCCCGCTTGATGCTGTGACCTGTAAAGCCGCGCATCTGGGGGTCTTTCTGCCACAAAAGTGCTAATTCTGCGGTTGTTACGGGACAGAGTTGATGGAACGGCTGCAGTGTTTGGAATAGGGAGGCGATCTCGGATGTCAAATCCCCAACCACCACAGCCCACCTTGAACGAGTGAACGGGTTGGATCTTCGCGACTTCGGAACTGAGGCCCAGTCTAAGACCACTTTTGAGTTTGTCACTTTCAAGAACTGGTGTGATCCTAACTGGGTCACTTCCCCCCAACGACTTGCGGTTTTCCACGCAAGAAGGGCCGCCAGCTGCAGCTCGGGTACTTGACGGCGTGCCCAAGCCACCAACTTTAATTTGGTTACCGGCCGGGCCTGGTGCACAGGAATGGCTCCCCCGACCGCTCTTAGTGCCCCCGCAAGACTGTGCAGGGACTGGGCAGGCATGCCGATATGCCGGAATGTCCCCGCTAATGCTTTTGCATAGGCGAGCTGTCCTTGCCGGCTGACCTTTGTAGCCAATGCAAACAGAGCCGCCGAATCCGCGGTCAACTGCAATTTGTTTGCGGCTGTCCATCGGACTAACCGGGCCCACAAATACTGGCGCTGGGTCGAAGTGGACCTGGCCCACATTCGACTCACCAGCGATTCCAACTCTCCCCAGGCTTCCTTTGCTGGAACCACTGCTTCGTTGTTCACTCTGGAGGCACGAGTAGGGGTGATTCTGTTTTCTTTTCCTTTTTCTTCTTTTCCTATTCGACTTTGAACAAGACGAAGGACTGCTCGTCCGAAGAGAGAAACGTTTGGCGGTGAGCCTTCGTCGAATGCGCCGAAGGGCGGGGTGCTCCTTCTTCTGCGGGACGTCGAGCGTAGCCGAGGAAACGCCCTTGCGCGTGCCGGGTGAAGCGGGGAAGAAGCTAGTCAATGCCTCCCCCCCGCCTCTGCGTTTCCCGTCCGTGTTCGCGGTTTGGCCGTCTTCTGACGAGAAGGGAAAGCTGGCACGTTCTTGGCGGGGGAACACGACGCAGCTGCACGCAGCACCTCGTGAATCGAGGTGTCCTCCTTCTCCAAGCGCTGTTGCAGCACTGCCCGTGGAACCCTGTCCCGCACGAAACAGAACTGCAGCAACACTTGCCGCAAAAGGAAGTTGCCCAGAGTCAAATGGTGGGTTTTCCACCAATCCTCCATCTCCGAGGCGGCGAAGATCCAATGGCGAAGAGCAGTGAACGCGTCTTGGAGGATTTTACCCCCCGTCGAGCTGAGATACGGCACAACCCATCGGCCCTCTAGCTGCAAGACCAGACGGTGGGGATCATGGCAGGTCTCTACCCCGGCGAATCTCTACTCCGCCGGGGTAGAGATCGGTGAAGATCGGCGGAGTCAAGGTCGGCGGAGTCAAGGTCGGCGGAGTAAAGGTCCGGCGGAGTAAAGGTTGACGGAGTAAAGATCCACCCAAGGCAAATAGATTTTTGACCCAAAAATTTGGGTTCAAAATTTTGGGTCAAAATTTTGGGTCGAAAATTTTGGGTCAAAATTTTGGGTCAAAAATTTGGGTCAAAAATTTTGGGTCAAAAAATTTGGGTCAAAAATTTTGGGTCAAAATTTTGGGTCAAAAATTTTGGGTCAAAATTTTGGGTCAAAATTTTTGGGTCAAAAATTTTGGGTCAAAATTTTTGGGTCAAAAAAATTGGGTCAAAAAATTTGGGTCAAAATTTGCATCTTGAGCACGGTGACAGATGCCAAAACTAAACCCCATCACTTTGTTCATGAACTGAATGGGGCTGATGCCTGTGTGGCCATCCAGAGCTGTGCCACCTGTCTCACGTCTCATTGCTTCACAGAAGACTGTGCTGCCGTCAGTTGAACGTTTGCATGTTTTAGATGTGCAAGCCCAGCAAGGCCACCCATTTGCGCCACATATCCACTCACTTGTAATACACACTTCACTGTCTCTGGGAGCAGACCGTATCCTTGCATCACACTCACAACGCCATCCAATCCAAGCAGAGCAACTTGCAGGAGTGACAACTCTGGCTTTGCTCTTCTCTTCAAGTGAGCAGATCCACAGTAGTGAAGTTTTTCTCTCTCCTCCTTCTGTACACCTTCCATCCAACGACCCTTCCCTCTTTGAACATGTTGCTGGATGTTGCCTGCCATAATGTATATTCTTCCTTTTTCCTGTTGAGTTTGAGAGTTCATGAACGCACATCTTGTCTTTCACTGGTGGTCTTGCACTGGTGATTGTCAGGCCTGTGGTACTCAAAACCTGAAGGGAAAGGATGAACATTGTAGAGGGAACAAAAAAAGTTGAAATGAATGGAAAGGATTGAACTGTAGAACAGGAAATGAAAAGAATGAACTGAACAAGTGACTGACTTCAGAAACTGTCTCCTGAAAGGCTGCCGCGTTTTTTTTAAACCAAATAGAAAATTTTGGCATGCCCCAGTGCAAAAAACTCGGGAATTTTCCGAGATTTTTTTTCAAAAAATTTCAGAAAATTTTTCAGAAATTTTTTTGAAAAATTTTCTTAGAAATTTTCTTGAATTTTTTTCTGAAAAATTTCAGAACCAAAACTTTGAACCCAAATCTCTTCCCTTTTTCGAACCAAGTTTTCCAGACCTTTACTCTGCAGGATAGAGATTCAAAAGTTTGCCCAAGATTTTAGCGATCTTTACCCCGCGGAGTCAAGGTCGGCGGAGTCAAGGTCGGCGGAGTCAAGATCGGCGGAGTCAAGGTCGGCGGAGTCAAGGTCGGCGGAGTAAAGGTCCGGCGGAGTAAAGGTTGACGGAGTAAAGATCCACCCAAGGCAAATAGATTTTTGACCCAAAAATTTGGGTTCAAAATTTTGGGTCAAATTTTTGGGTCGAAAATTTTGGGTCAAAATTTTGGGTCAAAAATTTGGGTCAAAAATTTTGGGTCAAAAAATTTGGGTCAAAAAATTTGGGTCAAAAATTTTGGGTCAAAATTTTGGGTCAAAAATTTTGGGTCAAAATTTTGGGTCAAAATTTTTGGGTCAAAAATTTTGGGTCAAAATTTTTGGGTCAAAAAAATTGGGTCAAAAAATTTGGGTCAAAATTTGCATCTTGAGCACGGTGACAGATGCCAAAACTAAACCCCATCACTTTGTTCATGAACTGAATGGGGCTGATGCCTGTGTGGCCATCCAGAGCTGTGCCACCTGTCTCACGTCTCATTGCTTCACAGAAGACTGTGCTGCCGTCAGTTGAACGTTTGCATGTTTTAGATGTGCAAGCCCAGCAAGGCCACCCATTTGCGCCACATATCCACTCACTTGTAATACACACTTCACTGTCTCTGGGAGCAGACCGTATCCTTGCATCACACTCACAACGCCATCCAATCCAAGCAGAGCAACTTGCAGGAGTGACAACTCTGGCTTTGCTCTTCTCTTCAAGTGAGCAGATCCACAGTAGTGAAGTTTCTCTCTCTCCTCCTTCTGTACACCTTCCATCCAACGACCCTTCCCTCTTTGAACATGTTGCTGGATGTTGCCTGCCATAATGTATATTCTTCCTTTTTCCTGTTGAGTTTGAGAGTTCATGAACGCACATCTTGTCTTTCACTGGTGGTCTTGCACTGGTGATTGTCAGGCCTGTGGTACTCAAAACCTGAAGGGAAAGGATGAACATTGTAGAGGGAACAAAAAAAGTTGAAATGAATGGAAAGGATTGAACTGTAGAACAGGAAATGAAAAGAATGAACTGAACAAGTGACTGACTTCAGAAACTGTCTCCTGAAAGGCTGCCGCGTTTTTTTTAAACCAAATAGAAAATTTTGGCATGCCCCAGTGCAAAAAACTCGGGAATTTTCCGAGATTTTTTTTCAAAAAATTTCAGAAAATTTTTCAGAAATTTTTTTGAAAAATTTTCTTAGAAATTTTCTTGAATTTTTTTCTGAAAAATTTCAGAACCAAAACTTTGAACCCAAATCTCTTCCCTTTTTCGAACCAAGTTTTCCAGACCTTTACTCTGCAGGATAGAGATTCAAAAGTTTGCCCAAGATTTTAGCGATCTTTACCCCGCGGAGTCAAGGTCGGCGGAGTCAAGGTCGGCGGAGTCAAGATCGGCGGAGTCAAGGTCGGCGGAGTCAAGGTCGGCGGAGTCAAGGTCGGCGGAGTCAAGGTCCGACGGAGTAAAGGTTGACGGAGTAAAGATCCACCCAAGGCAAAACACTAAAAATGCCGGAGTAAAGATTTGCCGGGGTAGAGACCTGCCGGGATCATCTTCAACTTCGTTCACCCACTCCTTCACACCTGCAACGTCTGCAGGGTGTCTCCGAGGAACCTCTCCCATCATCGCATCCCGGGGTCCGTCTACAGCTTGCTGCTGAACCAGGGCCTCCATCGCCGCAAGTCGCTGCCGCAGACTAGCAACCTCGTGTTGCTGTCGCTCCTGCGATTTCCGCACGAACGCCTCTGCCGCCTCCGTCTGGTGGACCGACGCCTCCACCACGCGGCTGTACTCCCACTCGGGGTGCGGCATCTGGACCGTTTCCTCGGGTCCGTCGTGGGGCTCTACCGTGTCAAGGTAGTTGAAAGCCTCACTCCGCCGCACAACATACGGAGGAACTGCCGCACCTCCCTCACTACGTCCCAAGACCCCAGCGTACATGCCGTAGTCCACGGTGCCCTTTCTTCTACACCGGTACACGATCAGCTTCCCCACCAAGGCTTCCACCTGGTCGCGCAACATGCGTTCCGACATGCTCATAGGGGCTGGCATTCCTTGCCCTGCTGTTGCCGATGGAGAGACCGACCGGGCCCGTGCAGTCTGCACTTCGCTCATCGAAAAAAGCTGGGCAATATCTGGTTCATCTTCCATATTGGGTGGATGGGAAAAACAAAAGAGTCGAGGGACGAGGAAACCTTTCGGTGTTTAGTATGTACCATGCAGGGTCAAAACCTTGTGTCTTTTTGAAAATGGCAAAAAAAAAAATTTCGGAAAAAAATTGGGGTTTTTGAATTTTAAAAGTTTGGAACAAACTCTGCAGTAATTTTTGAGGAAGTTGAGCAAATTTTTTTTTTCCCAAAAAGATTTTTAGGGCTCCATCGGCCCCGCGGGAGCGTTTTAAAAAGACACAAGGTTTTGACCCTGCATGGTACACTAAAACAAGGATCAATCATCTCTGCTCTCGGTCGCTATTTATTCCCGCAGGGAGCCTGAGAGTAAGATGCGGGCTCAACTGCGCAAGATTGTCAAAACAATCTTTAAAATCGCACGCCTGGAAATCCCCCACACGGTGCACGTGCACGACTTGCTATCCTTCTTTTCTTGCTTGCACCAGGACCGCGATTTCTGTGCTTGGCTGAAGCAGGATGTGACGTATACATCGTCAACTGTGGTGAGAGAGCTTCTGGAGTTGATCGGCTTGGTATTAGAGAAGCGGCTGTACACCGAGATTAGGGAGTCCCGGTTTTGGTCAGCCACAGCAGATGCAACAACCGACGTGACGGGAAAGCACCAACTTGTGGCCACCGTTCGTTACCTCAGGAGAAATGCTGTCCAAGAGCGCTTCATTGGCCTTGAAGTCCTGCACGATCAAACTGCAACCGGCTACGCAACGAAGATAAAGCAGATGCTGTGTTATCTCCCGAAGGGCTCGTTCGTATCCTGCTCGTTTGATGGGGCTTGCCCAGGATGGCATAAAAGCAGTTGCGTTCATGGGAGACTTCTTCAGAACCGTCCGCGTCCTTTGGCTGATCTTCTCCGACTCCGACATCAACAAGCTACTTCTGAGCAGCGTATTCGCAGACCCGACATTTGCAGCGATGTGTGAGAAGGTGAATCGTGCCCTGGTGGAGCCGTCCGATACACGCTGGCTGGCCTACTGGAGAAGTGTCTCTGTCATCCGTATGCAGTATTCTGCAATACGCGAAGCCCTTAGACGCATCTGGAACGAGCGGAACAGCACCCACGCAGAGCACCTGTACAAAGAGGTGAGTAAGCCGCAATTTTTTGCATGTCTTGCACTTGCGTGTGACGTTCTGGAAAAGCTGCATGCAATCTCTCTTGTTTTCCAAGGAACCGCGACCACCATCTCGGATGTTTGCAGAGAAGTGGACTCGCTCGAAGCAGAATTGAGGGCACTAAGCTCGGAAGAAAGGGCCAAAAAGATCACGAAATACTACACTTGCTGGCGCCGTTCGTTCTTCGAAGCGACCAACGTTGCCGTTACCCCTGCAGCGTTCAGCACATTCCATCAGACTATCGCCTCCCCATACATTGCTGCACTCCTCAAGTCCACAACGGTCCGGTTTGAATCCAAGGAAGTTCTTCGGCACTTCGTTGTCTTTGACCGCATTGCGTGGCCAGAGGGCGCGCACCTTACAAACTGGGGGGATGAACACATCCGGGAGCTCTACAGATACTACAGCAAGCCCGGCCGGGTCACGTACCGACAATATGAAGTGGACGTGCCAGCAACAGACACGATGCCTCGACCCACATACAGCACCACTCGCTCGGAAACGAAGACAGACCACGGCACTCCCCTTTTGCACGGAATGACCGAGGCAGACCTGGTGAGAGACTGGACCCTACTTAAGGAGGTTCTACGCGCCTCAAGATACTCCAAAAATGCACACGCGGTGTATCAAGCCTTCGCCCCTGATGGCACTGCGAGTGCCCGCATGCAGCCATTGAGACAACTGGTCGAACTGGCACAGACCATTGTCAGTTCCTCTGCAGAAAGTGAACGCCAGTTCAGTACCCTGGCCCGTGTAAAGACCCGACTGCGCAACCGCATGCTGAACACGACACTGCGCGCCCTCTTTTTCATCGAAGACACCGATGAGAAGGAGATGGACGACGCGACTGCGGAGGAGGTAATCGACCTTTTTACTTCTGGCTTCGCAGCCGAAGCCCTAAGGGCAGCATGGTTTGCTGGAGAGTCTGAGCCGGTGGAGAAGGTAGCGAAAAAGCGCAAAATTGACTTGACACTACCCTGAAACCTTGCTGCACCTCCTTGTCCTGTCTTGACTTCTTCTTTTGTTAACTTGTACCCGTCCCTTCCACCAGACCAACCGCACGTATTCTCCGACTCTCTCTTCCTCCTTGCACCACGAACCGCCGAAGACTCAGAATGGAAGGACAGATGCGGGTGGACGGGCTCTGTACGACGTGGGGCGAGAAAAATTTTCTCGCTGACAGAAGAAATTTTTTCGCCAGCATTTTTGGCCTTGCTGGCGGGCAGAATAACCCCTGGATGGACCCCTAAAAAAAAATTGGAAAAAAAAAAATTCGCTCAACTTCCTCAAAAATTACTGCAGAGTTTGTTCCAAAATTTTAAAATTCAAAAACCCCAATTTTTCTCTGGATTTTTTTTTTTTTTTGCCATTTTCAAAAAGACACAAGGTTTTGACCCTGCATGATAGGGGGGTCATATGGGGGTCATATGGGGGTCACATGGGGGTCATATGGGGGTCATATAGGGGTCATATGGGGGTCATATCATGCAGGGTCGAAACCTTGTGTCTTTTCAAAACGCTCCCGCGGGGCCGATGGAGCCCTAAAAAATTTTTCGGAAAAAAAAAATTTTGCTCAACTTCCTCAAAAATTACTGCAGAGTTTGTTCCAAACTTTTAAAATTCAAAAAACCCATTTTTTTTCTGGAATTTTTTTTTTTGCCATTTTCAAAAAGACACAAGGTTTTGACCCTGCATGATATAGCATGCAGGGTCAAAACCTTGTGTCTTTTTAAAACGCTCCCGCGGGGCCGATGGAGCCCTAAAAAAAATTTTGGAAAAAAAAAAATTTGCTCAACTTCCTCCAAAATTACTGCAGAGTTTGTTCCAAACTTTTAAAATTCAAAAAACCCATTTTTTTTCCAGAAATTTTTTTTTGGCCATTTCCAAAAAGACACAAGGTTTTGACCCTGCATGATAGGGGTCATATCATGCAGGGTCAAAACCTTGTGTCTTTTTGAAAATGGCCAAAATTTTGTTTCTGGAAAAAAAATGGGTTTTTTGAATTTTAAAATTTTGGAACAAACTATGCAGTAATTTTTGATGACGTTGAGCAATTTTTTTTTTTTCCAAAATTTTTTTTTGGAGGCCACCGGCCCCGCGGGAGCGTTTTGAAAAGACACAAGGTTTTGACCCTGCATGATATCATGCAGGGTCAAAACCTTGTGTCTTTTTGGAAATGGCCAAAAAAAAAATTCCGGAAAAAAAATGGGGTTTTTGAATTTTAAAATTTTGGAACAAACTCTGCGGTAATTTTTGCGGAAGTTGAGCAAAATTTTTTTTAGCCAAATTTTTTTTTTGGGGTCCATCGGCCCCGCGGGAGCGTTTTAAAAAGACACAAGGTTTTGACCCTGCATGATATAGGGGTCATATAGGGGTCATATGGGGGTCATATGGGGGTCATATGGGGGTCATATCATGCAGGGTCAGAACCTTGTGTCTTTTTGGAAATGGCCAAAATTTTATTTCCCGAAAAAAAATGGGTTTTTTGAATTTTAAAAGTTTGGAACAAACTCTGCAGTAATTTTTGAGGAAGTTGAGCAAATTTTTTTTTTTCCAAAAAAATTTTTAGGGCTCCATCGGCCCCGCGGGAGCGTTTTAAAAAGACACAAGGTTTTGACCCTGCATGATATAGGGGTCATATGGGGGTCATGTGGGGGTCATATGGGGGTCATATAGGGGTCATATGGGGGTCATATAGGGGTCATATCATGCAGGGTCGAAACCTTGTGTCTTTTTAAAACGCTCCCGCGGGGCCGATGGAGCCCTAAAAAATTTTCCGGAAAAAAAAAAAATTTGCTCAACTTCCTCAAAAATTACTGCAGAGTTTGTTCCAAACTTTTAAAATTCAAAAAAACCATTTTTTTTCTGGAAATTTTTTTTTGGCCATTTTCAAAAAGACACAAGGTTTTGACCCTGCATGATATAGGGGTCATATGGGGGTCATATGGTGGTCATATCATGCAGGGTCAGAACCTTGTGTCTTTTTGGAAATGGCCAAAATTTTATTTCCAGAAAAAAAATGGGTTTTTTGAATTTTAAAATTTTGGAACAAACTCTGCGGTAATTTTTGCGGAAGTTGAGCAATTTTTTTTTTTGCCAAAATTTATTATCGTGGTCAACTCTACATACTTGGGGGCGTGATTGAGCTCCTCAGGCTCGAATCACTGAGCTGCACATTGTAAGCGGTTCGTCCGTTCGAGAGTCTTCGGCTTGGGAC
This sequence comes from Diplonema papillatum, assembly GCA_030068145.1. NCBI lineage: Eukaryota > Euglenozoa > Diplonemea > Diplonemida > Diplonemidae > Diplonema > Diplonema papillatum. Next base: position 67,416 of record JAPJBO010000533.1, read on the forward strand.
TGCTCGTCTGCGATGGGAAAGATCGGGCGATACCCAGAGCCTTTCGTGTTAAATATGCATCTGGTACGCTCCGAAAATGAGAAATCCAGGTAGCCGACAGAGATGTTTCCATTCCCTGCACTTGACTCATTCGCTTTCCGTGTCTTGGTCTTCTTGGGCTATGGTTTCCATGCCTCTTTTGCGGACTCTTGACTATTCAATGTACTCTTTAAAGGTCCATCTTCCGGCCTTCAGGAGGATGCACAGCTTTGGGTTGCTGTCATTTATGTGACCTGCGCGGCACCCCTTGTACAGGCTGTTGGAAACACTATCTCGGATGTGAGGCCACAGGTGATGAATGGGGCATAGCCCCCGCCATCCTCTCTTCTTCTCCGGCATGTTGCAAATGCAACCCCTAGATAAGGTGTCACCTTGTTGGTTGTTCTTTCTCGTTCTCAGAACAATGTAGAGTTCCTGTTGGAATTTAAAGACTGCGCTGTGTCTTTTCGTCTCTTTAACGTCCCGGAGCGCATTAACTGGCGAGTCAGTCTCAATTCCGCGTCTCAGCGGGATCGCTTCGTCACCGGTGCGAAGCAAGTAGACGTACGATAGAACTGCCAACTGACGAGACTCGTTTAACGAACGGTTGGAGCCGGCAACAGGGGATGTCCACAATTTTGTCGAGAAGCCGCGACGTGATAGCATCCATTTTTCGTTTTCCGGTCTGCCTCCCTCTTATCCCTCGAATTACTTCTCTCACCAAGGGAACTCTGAGCGGAGAATTGATCCCCAAGAACCGTTGGACTTTCTCGAGCGCTGATATTGTGCGCTCTGCGGTGTCCGCATTGGTGTGGATTGCTATGAACCCACGAATTTCTTCGGGGTCAATGGGGAAGTGGGGACATCGTTTAAGGTCCGCGTAGTGCGTCCGTAAAGCTCTTACTGCGACGAAGTGTTGGTGCCACGTCTCGCTTTGACCGAGGATGCCGTGAGCGATTGAACGGCTTGATCGATTGTCGCGCGAGCGGCCAGAGGTGGCAGCCCCTCGAGGTATTCCAACTTGCGCTTTCGACTCACAGTGAAGTCAGTTATCACCGACTCCTCGGTTGCATCGCGTTCCATCTCCGCTTTCAACATGGCGATGACCTCCGATCCAGTCGGATACTTGCGTCCAGACAGTTTGTCAGTTGGGTGGGTGGGAGGGGGAAACTTTCACTGTACGTGGTGTACGTGAGTTCTTCCGTCGAAGACGTTTCCTGAGCGGTCGTAGAGGTTGACTAATCGATAATAAAATACTTTCAGTTCTAAAGAACTGAAAGTTTTCTTTTTTTTTGGGGTCCATCGGCTCCGCGGGAGCGTTTTAAAAAGACACAAGGTTCTGACCCTGCATGATATAGGGGTCATATGGGGGTCATATAGGGGTCATATAGGGGTCATATAGGGGTCATATAGGGGTCATATAGGGGTCATATAGGGGTCATATAGGGGTCATATAGGGGTCATATGGGGGTCATATAGGGGTCATATGGGGGTCATATAGGGGTCATATGGTCATATGGGGGTCATATGGGGGTCATATGGGGGGAATTGTTGCTGGCTTCTTCTGGCATCATCGCACTCGTTCTGAGGCGGGGTCTGCAGCCGTTGTTCGGCTGGCGTCTCTGGCAGCGCTCTCTCTCTCACATGTGTCAGTGAGAATGTGGGGTAGCCCTGCTTGTTGATTCACGATTGAACGAAGCTAGCGCACAAGGTTTGCCTGTTCTCGCACCTACTTTCCGATTTCACACAGATGCTCTCTATAAACTTCGGCCTGAGCTCGTTCCTCCGTTCGTCCGTTGGTGGGTCTCTCCCACTTGACGGGTTCCGTGGCCACTCCAGAAGAAAGAGAACGGTAAAAGACCAGCAGGGATACTAACAAACAAACGAAGGGGAAACACCGACCATGAGGCAAGCTATGATCGCCGCTGGGACGACGTCACGCGGGGGATGGAGGGTGGGAAAAAGAAAGAGGAAGGTGAGACTGACATTCTTTGCTCCTGCTGGGTTTGGGCTTTTGTTGCTGCCAGAGTGACTAGTAGTAACCCCCGCCTCCTCCCAAACTCTTCTGGTGTTGGTTTGGGTAGGTGCTCCTCCTGCCCTGCGCTTTGCTCCAATTCCCACGGTAAACCATAGGAATTGTTGCTGGCTTCTTCTGGCATCATCGCACTCGTTCTGAGGCGGGGTCTGCAGCCGTTGTTCGGCTGGCGTCTCTGGCAGCGCTCTCTCTCTCACATGTGTCAGTGAGAATGTGGGGTAGCCCTGCTTGTTGATTCACGATTGATCCCCCCTGCTCCCGCAACTGACCTGATGGAATCAGGACGCAACAGACAGATTGGGTCGGGGCCGCAACTATTGTTGCCAGTTTATCTGCAGTTTTAGAGTAACAGCTTGGGAATCCGGCGCATTTACCCTGATCAGTAGCGAGTTCTGGAGCGGACAGTGGCACGTTGCCACGTCGTCAAGGTAGCCCGTTCAATGACCAGCCACAGTCAACGCCGCGTGGGTGCGGGCTTTATTATTAATCATCATCCCGTTTGGTCTTACCTGGAACGAAGATGCAGTTGCCCGCATCCAGCCGGCAATGTTTAGCAGACGTTGCCATGTAGCCCGTATTGGTCTATTTTCCTGGTCGTTGTTGACACAGCCATCTGTATCTTACGTTCAGTAGTCGTGTGGTAAAAGCCCTTATTTAGCTGGTAAAATTCTTTTTGGAGAGAAAGACTTGGACTGTTCATTGCTCGCCACAGCCAAGGCACTCTGGGTACCTGGCTTGCAAAGTCATTTCGACTGGCAGGACTCTTTTCGGTTGTTCTCAGCTTCTGCAGTTCCACAGCTCGAGCAGGAAGTACAGTTGTGTTGCGCCATGCAAGTTCACCGCTGGACAACAGAGAACCTGGATTCCTCACACCAAAGTGTGCCCACACTGGAAAGGTCACTGTACGAAGAACAACCTCATGCGCTTCTTCAAGAAGTGAGCTACTTCGCTGCACCTTCCATGTCTTGTCATCTGCCTTCTACGTTTTCTTCATCACGCGACACGCCGCAACTTGAATCGACTCATCATTCCTTTCTATCCTGCGCGGTTGCTTCCCAGTTGAACGGATGAGGCGACAACCTTTGGCTCTGAACTGCATCCAGACTGCCGTGTGTCAAATAATAACAGGGTCAAATAATAACAAAAAAATGACCAGCCAGGCGTGTGTCGAATAAATGTTATTATTCGACCCCCCCCTTTATCCACAAACAAGGAAAATGAATTGTTTACGGAGCAGGGGGTGATGTTCAAGTGGCCCGACGCGGAAGGAAGGAAGTTCACGCATCCCGAGATTGCCATTGCAGCAGACACCGTTTCGTTTCCCGTCGACCACATCGTACTCAACCACCACGGCTACCAGTACCGCGACCCGTTTTGGCGCTGCGTCAAGAGTCACTCCCAAGACCAAGGGTGTGCGGACTGCAACTCCCGGGACCCCCTTGTAACTCTCCGCGAACACAGTGAGAAGCTCATAAAAGAGTTCTACGCAGACGACGAGGGGGTGAACATGACCGTACCGGGTTCCCCGCCTCCGGATCCCGTTTCTAGCGAACCCCGGTGCCGCATGTGCCTCGGTGCTGAGGATTGCACAGCCATACGTACCGTGTGCAGCGACTGTCAAGCTGACGAGGACCTCTGCCGCAGTCTGGCGTCCTGCATACACCAGGGTATTGCCTTGCAGCTCTGTAAGGTCTGTTTTCACGAGGTGGAGTTCTGCAAAATGTGCGGATGCCCTATTTGCTTAGACCGCTTCGCTGGGGTCGTGTATCCAGCCCAGAAGGCGATCGCTTGTGAGCTCTACAACAAGGTCTGCTCCAACTTCGATGTGAACGGTTTCACCGCGGTCAGGTTCGCGTGGTGCATCCCGAGGAAGACGTCGCTGGTGATGCAGCTCGTGAGTCGAGCAAGCGACTTTGTAAGCAAGTTTGGCCATCTGGAGATGGCGGTCAAGATGGCCGACACAGGGAAAGGCACGTTTTGGAGTGAATGGATTGCTAAGGCCCAACAGGAGAACCAGGTTCTCCACGTCCTTCTGCAGGACGAGTGCCACTATGGTATGAAGTCGAATAGTTGCTTCGACAATACGGTCTACACGAAGATTAAGGGTATGGGCAACGTCATTCACGTGATGATCAGCGCCACGCCGTACATGGCACTGAACAGTGCGTCTCAAGTGATCGAGTGGCAGCCTCCGCCTTGTGGGTACAAAGGTCGCAGGGAGCTCATAGATAACGGTTTATGGATGGTCGATTGTTGCAAGAAAAACAACAGCGGTGGTGACCGCGAGCTCGTTTCTGGCCACGAATGCGAACCGGCGGGCACTCCGGAGGACGTTCTCGCTCCGGCGGTCCTTACGTCCGAGTACCTCCAAGCGCTCAAGGAGAAGAGCAGCATCGTTGAAGAAGTAGTCGGGTTGTTTGATACGATCGACGAATGTCTCATCGTCGTTCGTTTTAATGAGAACAAAGACGCGGAAAACTTTGAACAGAAACTAAAGCCGTAATTGAGGAACTGAAGCGCAAAGAACATAAATGGGGAAATCTGACATCGACTGCTGCCGTCGGTCCTGAAGCGCAGACACTCCCGTTTGAGAAGCGGTTCAAGGGCGTAACGGGCTTCCTCGCACTGACGGACCGCGGTCTGATGGGCGACACGTTCCCGGAGAACGTCGCGGTCTACGACGTACGCCTTAGGCAGCCGAAGGAGATGTCAACAATTCATCAAATGCTGGGTCGTGCGTACGGCTACGGAAACCGACCGATGGTGCTCGTCAGCAAAAACTTGCACGATTCTAGCAGCGTCCCGGAGAAAACGGAGGAAATGGAGGGCTGCCCAAATCCTCCGAAGACGAAGGGCTACTGCAACAGCAACGACAGGAAGTTGGAGCAGCAGTTTTTGTTGTGGGCGCAGCCGCAGTGTGGAAAGACAGGTGCGGTACTGTTTTTCTGCGGGTTGTTGAAGGATTGTGTGACCAATAACGGCAGATCACAGCAGCAACCGATCAGATTCAACTCTTAAAGAAACAGTCTAGAAAGGGGTTCTTGTTCTTCGCGTGCACACTGTTTTACACTCTGTGCACCCGTCAGCTTTCAGAAAAACGTAAAACCCGGTTTCCCAAATAAAGCGATTTTCGTTTGTTTCGGCGGGTCCAAATAAAGAATCAAGGCGTGGCGCACCTTGGGGCTTGACACTCGCGCTGACACAAGCTCGTCGAGACGGTAAGCCACAGGGCAGAGCGGACGGGGGCGTAGCACTGTGCTGCCTCCGGCTCAAGCTTTGCAAGCTGTGGTTGACCGTCACGTTCCTGGACCAGGAGCGGCCTTTTTCTTTTCTTTTTCTTTCTTTCTTCGGCGCTTTGTTGGTGTCATGGGGGGGCCTTCACGTGGCGACTCTGTTGACCGCACCTTATTTGAATCGCGGTCGCCGATCCCCCAACCGCCATCATGTACTTGATGCGACGCGAAACAAGTGCTGACAGCACCGCCCGGCGAATAGAGGGCCACAAAAATGGCATATAAACCGGTCGGGGGGTGCTTAGCAGCCAATGGCCTGATGGCTGAGTGCACACATAAGCAGGGCTGCACCCTCGTGTTGTAGCCGTGTTGTGTATAAGGCTTCGTGGGGGCCTGGTCAACCACCTCATCACAATAGGCGCAAACTTTCTCGACAGTAATTGGACAGTCGGGATGCCACCAGTAGCCACCAGTAGCCACCGTGGCTTTAGCCACCAGCCACCGGGGCCACCGACTATGTTTTGAGTCAACTACAAAAAAGCGAACTTGCACTCTAAAAAAAAAGACTGGACATATTCAACTTGCGATTTTGGGTTTTTTTTTTCAGAATCCCGGTTTTCATTTGCCTCATCTACAATCGAGTTATATTGTAATTGACCCCCGTCCCCGGGCACTCCCAGTTCGCTTGTCCCCGTCGTGCTCACGTACAACACCATGCTCACGCCACAAAGCGATCAGTTGCGCGGCAAGCTTGTGCCGCTGCTCCCGTAACAGGCTCTTTTCGTTGTGTCTACTTGTGTTCTTTTCGGCCACGTTTAGTCGTGCCCACCATCTCTTTTGTGTCTCTTCGGGAGTCATTTTCATGCAAATGAGTACTACCCTATCTTCACCGGGTTACCTTTAGACTTTTATTGCAAGCCCTCTTTCCCTTCCTTCCGCGATTTCCGACAGAAAGAGAGAACACGTGAAAGCAACATAGCATCGCCCTGACTTAGCACCGCCTGCACTTAGCAAAGCCCGAACTGAACATCACGATGAGAACTTCGCAACGCCCAAAATACATGGTTCTTGAGTGATTTACACATTCTCGCATTCAGAACTCAACGCTCAACTCCGAGTCGCCCAGGAAGGGGCGGAAGCGTATGCTGCAGGAGACCCCGCGACTGACCACCCGCCGGGGGCCCGGCCAAGAAAGCAGCGACGCGGCAACGCGCGCGAGCGGCGCTCGCCAGCTCACCAGCTCCGAACTCGGAGTTGTATCATCATCACCGTCGCCCAAGACGTCATCAACGGGGAATGTCATCCCCACTCAATCAACCCGCCCTCGCACGCCAGTCGGCGAGCTCAGAGGCGCGACCCCTCGAAGCTCGCATCCCCGACAGGGAAGCCACGACGATCGAAGCGATCGCGGCAGGCCACGAATAACGCTATGCTCGATCACGAAATGGAATGCCTGACTTCTTCCCCATCGTCGACCCGGAAACAGCCAAAACGGCCCGGAAAGTCCGCACCGCGAAAGCGAGCGGGAATAGAACTCGACTTGGAATGACCAGTTTGACCTCATCCTCATCATCGTTGACTCTCCCGACGGACGACGTCATAAAGTAACACTAGCCCGTGAACAGTGCTCGCCTGCCTTGATGGCACTTGCACTTTAAAGAACTCAATGCTCAACTTGTAGAACGTGGAGGGCATTCCACGCAGGAATGTACTTGATCGGGTCACAAACAGTCCCGGACATGGCTAGCCATAACCCATAACGAAAGCGTGCACCAAATATACAACCCGTAACCATATAGCCCTTTCTTGCTCTAAGAGAACCCAATCATCAACGGTCACACGAGACCCTAAAGCCCCGGAATTTCAAGCGAACTTTAACTCTAAAAAAAGAACACGAAACCAGCGCCCAATAATGGAATTGTCGCTTCCTGGGAAGGGAGGTCCTGCCGTGCGGCTGCCTGCAGACTGGTCGTACATGAGCATGCACTCGAAGGTACCTTTTTCTTAACAAGATTTCAGGCGGCCTTAAATTTACATCTTACACGACGCACTAGTTATGGGGTTTCACTAGTTATTAACTAGCTCAATGACTAGTGAAATTTATAGCTTGCTCGGAACTAGCACATAACTAGCAGTGCTAGGACTTCCCGGAATAAACTTTCACTTCCCGGAACAAATTAGTCGGGAAAAAAGCCTGAAAAAAAGCTCACCCAGGAATAAATTAGCTCGACCCGGGGGGGGGGGGGGGTATATGCGACACCAGCCATTTAACTAGGGGTCTTCTGTACGTTTAATTATTTTCACTGTTTTTTCGTACTCCTGAGGCGTGCTCGGGCCCGGAAACAGGTTTTTGGCGACTTCTGACCCCAAGGTTGGTGAGGGGGACGCCGAGAAACACGAAAGAAGGGCTAAAAGTGGTGAAAATGGGGCATTTTGGCCAGTCTGGCAGTGTGGCTAGATGTGGCTGATTCCCAATGCGATCCTTGGAACACCCCCGGAACACCTTCGACGCGTCCCCGGAACAGCTTGAAACGTCCCCGGAACACCTCGGAGTGTCCCCAGAATACCTCGGAGTGTCCCCAGAACACCTCGGAGCGTCCCCGGAACACCTCGGAGTGTCCCCGGAACACCTCGGAGCGTCCCCGGAACACCTCGGAGTGTCCCCAGAACACCTCGGAGTGTCCCCAGAACACCTCGGAGTTGACAACACCATAAAAGAGATGGGCAGCCGGATGGAACGTGGGTTGCGCCAGGAGGCCGGGTTCTGTGTACTTCGTGCAGTTTTGCGGCTGGCCAGCACTCGCTCCACTCCGTAGTCGCGCATGGGTCCGCCGCCAGGAGTTCCCGAACACTGCGTGGCGCTGCGTAACCCGCTGAGTTCCCTCCAGCAACTCGCAACGAAGCACCCTGGCCATGGTCCAGCCATTGGTCGCCATGGCCCTGTGGTGGAATCACAAGATCTTCCTTGCGTGGAAGGATGTTTGATCGCGACCGGTTGCGGTTGGTCACGACGAGGGTGGACCAAGATGCGTCCAACGAGTGCAAACGCAAAAATGCAGAGTGCAAACGAAGTGGCTCGAGGTTGGCTGACAGCGAAGGAAAAAGTATGAGCCGCCAATAAACGACGATCTTGGTACGCTCAATGCGGGTTTGCGCCCCCGTCAAAAGGAATCCTGCGCCGGTAGATTTCGGGTTCGGTGCTGCTGCGACCCCGAGCGCCAACACCGCCATCGAGAACGCCGCAGAAGGCGACGACACTAGGACGGCCGCTGCAACGAAGCGGCGGCGTAAGGACTCGCCATCATCGAAGACAGAGGTGCGAGATAAGGTGCCAGTGACGAAGAGAGGTAGCACGAAGAGGTAATCACGAAAGAGAGCAGATGCAGATTATCGCCATGTACGGACCTTGGACTTTTCTGGAGCATCTGGGTGGGATATTATGGTCCCGTGAGTGCTTTTCTGCCCGCCAGGTGTTGTGCTGCCAGTGGGGGTAATTTTCTGGCAGTCTCGGGCTTCAGGAAGGCGTAACGGTAACAGTCAATCTCGCTCCCCGAAATAGGCAAAACCCCCTGATTTCGTTGACAGGCCGAAAACCCTCCTTTTCTGGCTTTGGTGCAAATACGCAGTTCCGCAGCTTTTTGGCCGTAAATTCGGTGTCATGCCGCAGTGGAGGTGATGTGTAATACCCGGAGTACGGTCACCGCCTTGGGCGAAAATGTCAAAAAACACGAAATCACGCTCGTTTGGCTGGGCCGTGGTACCCGGCTCGGGGTTTTTCACACGACAAGAAACTTCGACCCACAGAAAAACCCCGAATGAGCGGTTCGGGTGTGCAAATGCCAAGCGTGCTTACAGCAACCGTTTGTTTGCCAAAAGCCTAGTGTCTTGCAGATCACGTGACTTTCTCTCGTAGGTAGGTACAAACCCCAGGTTCCTTATGAAATTGCAACCAAACACTTGTTATAACAAGCAATCACTTGTTATATAACAAGCAATCACTTGTTATATAACAAGCAATCACTTGTTATATAACAAGTGATCACTTGTTATATAACAAGTGACCACTTGTTACATCACTTGTTAGAAATATAACTAGTTATGTCCCAAAAAAAACAGCTAACAAGTGCGTCGTGTCGTCTCATATGCAAAACCCGCAAACCGACACAGTGCCGCAAGCGCGACAAGGCTACCATGCACAAGTGGACTCCCGCTGGCGAGCGCTCTGCTTCAAAGAAGCCCGCTGAAAGTGTGCCGGAGAAGAGCGCACCGACCCCATTCGGGCTCAGTGCCGGTAGTAGCTCAGCTTCTACGATTGGTGGAGCTTTCAGTGCGGCTTCAAGCAGCCCTTCGAGCTACACCGTGTTTTCGCCATTCTCGCCAACACAGAATCAGACACCGTCTCCGCTGACGCCGAATTCGCATAAGGAAGAACTTGACCTGCAGAGGTTGTTGCGGCTCTCAAAAGAGCAGGATTTGGTGCGCGTGAAAGAACTGCCCGAGAGGGAGCAGCACTTCATGAGTCTCGCGAAGGACAAGTTCTGCAAGCGTAGAGGGAGTCGCGCTGCCACTCGGCCTACCCATCTCGACAACAATCCAGGGAAAGACGATGTGAAGAGAACAGAGGTCATGAGCACAGCCATCCAAGCGTTCAAATGGGGTGTGTCCAAGTCGGAGACGGACCCGGAGAAGGAGGCTGGGAAGAACTCCGTGGACGCTATGACTATTGTCCCAGCAAATACCATCAAGGCTTGGCTTCCTCCTGGAGTGGTTCCCCCGACTCTCGGGGGAATGGGCACAGACCCTTCGTCTCCACCATCCATTCCCGGCGCCGCGTGGTATGCACCGGTCCCTGTTCCTGTCGGCGGACCTTCGGGCGGGATGGCCAAACCAGCCGAAGGAGGAACCCAAGCCTCGATGATAATCGCTGGCGGATCCGGGGCTTTCGGCCCACCAGGAGGCGGCGGCGGACCTGGAGCCTTCGGCGCGCCGGGAGGTGGTGGGGCCTTAACAGCTGGTGCTGGTGCTTTCGGGGCGCCAGGGGGAGGAGGGGGAACGGCTGTTCCAGGTGGGGGTGGGGCTGATGCGAAAGGAGTGGCGCCCCCGACTCTCGGGGGAATGGGCACAGGACCTTCCTCTCCACCATCCATTCCCGGCGCCGCGTGGTATGCACCGGTCCCTGTCCCTGTCGGCGGACCTTCGGGCGAGATGGCCAAACCAGCCGCAGCCCCACCCCCACCTGGAACAGCCGTTCCCCCTCCTCCCTCTGGCGCCCCGAAAGCACCAGCACCCCCAGCACCTAGACCTGGTGTTAAGGCCCCACCGCCTCCCAGCGCGCCGAAGGCTCCAGGTCCGCCGCCGCCTCCTGGTGGGCCGAAAGCCCCGGGTCCGCCACCTCCTCCGAAGAAAGGACCCCCTCCTCCTCCGGGGATACCGGGTGCAGGCCCTCAGAAAGCGAAGAAGAGGATCGCGTTCACAGGCATTGCTTCCGCGGAGGGAACTGCGTTCGCAGATGCCGTGTACTTGCTTCCGGAAGGACTCGGGGAGGAGCTGCAGAGCGCGTTTAAGAAACCAGAGAGGCAGAAACAGGCCCCTGGAGGTGCTGCAGGCAAGCCGGCGAAGAAGAAGTTGATCGATCAGCAAAGGCAACTGACTGTCGGGGTTTTTCTGCAGTACGTGAAGAAGAGCAGCGATGCCATCAAGCAGATCGTGATGGACCTGGACCCAAGTTTCTTGGAGGAAGACGTGGCGAAAATGATGCAGCTGTGTCCTACGGACGAGGAAATGACCGCTGTCAAAGATCTCACACCGGAAGAGCTTTTCGAAGCCGGGAAAGTCGTTCAGTTCTTCCACATGATCGCCCACACCCCCGGGTTTGAACGCAGATTGCGATGTTGGAACGCGCAAATGGGCTTCATGGCCTTGCACGCGGGCATCACGGGAAAACTTGACAATATCAGCGACTTTTGCACGAAGGCGAAAAAATCCGTCAAGCTGCGAAATACTCTTGCCATCATCCTCGGTTTGGGAAACGAAGCCAACGGCTTGGACAGGGACAGCGCGCCGAAGGCAGTTCGCGTCGAAGACTTGCTGAAAATTACAACCCAAAAGACCGCAGCGGGCACGTTCCTGGACTTGTCCGTGGAGTACCTCTACAAAATAGACCCGGGGATGCTGGACTTCGCTGACGAGATCTCGGGTATCAAATTCGTTAAGGACTGTGACCTCAGCGTGCTTGAAGCGGACTACCGCCAGTTGAAAGCCGGGTACCAACTCATGAACAGTGCCGTCAACGACAAGTGTTCCGACGCTCGTCTGAAGGGTGCCATGGAGATGCACAATCAGAAGGAGCTGGTGGACGACATGGACGTGAGGTACCTTGCTGTGAAGGAGGAGCTGGTTGACACCATGAAGTACTTCGGCGAGGGCGCGACGGCGAAGGTGTCTACTGCGCAGGAATGGGCTAAGCAGTTCGCCACATTCGTGAGCCAGTTCGAGAAATGCCGGCAGAAGGTCGCCAAACAGAATGCGACGAAATGCAGCAAGCCGCTCAGCGCCGAGAGATAACGACGGCGACGGCAAGGACGACATCGTGTGACACGGAGGGCATGCCCGTCTTTCTGACCCCGGAGCAGCTCGAAAGCTTGCCCATCCCCCGGTAGGATGACGGACATGTGGGCCCTGGGTGTCACGATCTTCGCCATGGGCATCGGGAGGCTGCCGTTCGAAGGCCGCGATTTGTCGCAGCTGTCGGAGCAGATCTCCACGTGCGAACCCGTGTACTTTACCGACGTAGAACCGCTGCTGAAAGATCTCTTGGCGAGCCTCCTGCACAAGGACTGGTGAAGCGAATCGGGTATAGCTTTTGAGCCGTTTCTGGAGTTTTAACGCCCGTGATTTAGAGTCACCGGCTGTTCTTTTAAACTGGAGTCTGGTAGTGGAAGGGGTGTAGACACATCCGCACTTTCAGTTTGGCTCACCCTCTAGCCTCCTTCGAAGTAAGCACAAGGCAGCCCCTCGAGTATTTTACTTCTTGCTGTTTCTTCTTGTTTGCTCTGAGGGGTTTCTCGTGTTGGAGCCGTGTTGTGCATACGGCGGCGTGGGGGCCTGGCCAACCCCCTCATCACAATCGGACACCCGCTTTCGCGACCCTGGACTGTCGGGATCGCCGGGGGCGGACCCCCATTCATGGGAGTAGAAAAGACAAGGCAACGCAAGTGACTTGTCCCCTCCGCCTGCGGTCTCCGGCTGCTTTCGAGATACAGTTCGGCGAATCATCACTACGACGCGGGCGAAGAGGCGGTCGGCAGCGGCCTGTGCAGTCTATCGTAACAGCTTGTCGCTGTATATCAAGTTCAAAACAGTTATTGCCCCTCCGTCATTGCTACTTTTGCACCTGGTGCTGCTTGGCAAACCGTTCTTTCAGAGTGAAACCTTTCTCTGTTCACAGTAGGTAAATCGCAATAATCAACTCCATATAAAAGATGCCACGGGATGCGCCGGCAGCCGCTGCTTAACGGCTTTATTGTGGTATTGTAGTGCACGCTGATCCACGTGTCCATGTACTTAAAAGTTCCCAGTGCTTTATCACGCGGGCCCTGAGATTATCCCTCGGGTGACACCACTGTTTTATCTTTAACCCTATCACAACGTTCTTCGTTTGCCCGCACCTTGGCAGCTGTTCTTACCTCCGCTATGCGATCGCAGGTACTCGAATGGTGTCCGGGACGTTTTGAAGGCGTTTCTCGTAGACGTGGAAGGTGTGGACACGCTGCCGGACATCAGCCCCGTGTCTGTTTCCGAGGCACACATTCGGCACTCCGCACTGCGGTGCAGACCGGGCTCAACATCAAGCTCAAGCTGTCGCAAACGGTCAACGCGGCGATGCAGGTGCAGCATGCGAAGATCAAGCTCCTCAACCGGAAGCGGGAGCGCGGGAGACGCGCCAGCAAGCTGCTCGCCCCCTTCAACTACAAAATCAAGTCGTCGCAGAATTTCAAACCGGCCATGTCCCCCTTGAACCCGCATGGGCTGTCCTTCGGCTTCCGGATACCAACGGAACCTGCACCGCTCGATCCAGCCGCCGACACGCCGACGAGCACCAGCGCCCCGCTGCAAAACGTGGGCACCCCGAAGCTGGATCCGGCCGTTTACTTCTGGAACAAGCGGGTGCCGCAGTTGGTCGACAAGGTTTGTATTTTTTGTCGTATAAGCAGGGGTTATTCTAATCCCCGAAATTCAGGAAAATCCCGGTTAAAAAGTCAACATGGCCAGTGCAGTCACCGGCCGGTCGAATTGACAAAAAAAAAATTATTGCTCTCGGATTGACATTCGACCAGTCAAGGCGGTCGAATGTGGACACCGGTCGAATTCGACCAGCGCCCGTGTCGATTCGACCGGGCAAAAAAAAAATTAGAAAAATCTGCCATGGGTCACTGTGCCTCACAGTAGTAGAAAATGGTGGGAAAACGACAAAAGCCAAGGTCACGGGGGCAAGGGCAAGCTTTTGGATTCCCAACTCCGCTCACCAGCTCCCAGATTGCAGTATGTTCGGCTGCAGCCAGAATACAGAGACTACTGGGGTCTACAACAAGCTGGTGAAGCAGCAGCACACCCACGAAGGCACATGCCAAGGTCACAGCAGTCATAATGAGGCCCACCTACAAAACCAAAACAGTGTTCCATTGCCTCAGGCATCTGAAGACTCCACTGCAACCCCGAAACTCGTCGCTCTGGGCCCATCTTTTGTATTGAGACAGTGAACCTGGGTTGTCGGCCTGTTCATGGCACTAATGATTCACAAGCGAAGCCACTGGAAAAGTCGTATTAAGCCGTCCTACTACTGAAGCACGACAGTGTACCAACTTTGTGAGACTGCCCGTTTTAGCTAAAACCCAGAGTTTCAAGGGAACTTTTACTCTAAAACACCACATGTTGTTTTCCCACGCATAGCATGGGGAAAATTTTTTCTGGCATAGGATGGATTTCGACCTGTATTCGCCAGTGCGCTTAAGTTGTGGCAAATTCCTGTCCAGTAGTAGTAGTAGTAGGTGTCGTCTGCCGAAGCAGCCGGAGACAGCAGGCGCAGGGGGCAGGTCTTGCTTTACAATTCTCTTCTTCATGGAGACCCGCCCCCGGCAATCCCGACTGTCCAATCTCTGTCGCGAAAGGTTTGTGCCCTGTAGTGATGAGGTGGTTGACCAGGCCCTCACGTAACCTTGTACGTACGGCGTGCAGCTCGCTTGGGTTTTTGAGATCCGTCTGGCCTCGATGACGTGCAGCTCGCCTTGGCTGAGATCCGCAGTGCCACGTGCACGGCGTGCAGCTCGCTTGGTTTGAGATCCGTCTGGCCTCGATGACGTGCAGCTCGCTTTGGCTGAGATCCGAAGTGCAAACTGTGGCTGACCAAGCCGCTGTTTGAGCTCTGCAGGGGTTTTGATGCACTCCAAAATGCGGGTACCAACAACCCCGGCAGCTGGGAGGAATGGCTACCGAGCATGGGTGCGTGGCGTTCGTGGACGCGCAACTGCGTGCAAACAAGCGTCACGCAATTAGCAGAGACAGGTCACCACTCGTTCTGCAGTGGAGCATTAAGCTCAATGTGTCGGGAGCAGTAGTTGTCGACTGAAAAGTAAGCACGTACCGCGGATGCAGAACATCGATGCAGACGATGAGTGCCGCAAATGCAGGCATTCGAGGCCGTTCTACGAGCAGGCAAGCTGGCAAGCGAGAGAGCGTGCCGTACCTCAGGCAGGTCGCTCGAAAACGGGGACCCGAAATGGAAGATCCACCCCCAGGAACAATACCCAGCGGACTGGAAGCGCAGGCAGGCCCGGATGGAAGCATGGGGTAGAGCCAGCATGACACACGAATTTGGAAATGATGCTTCATTTGGAAACAGCGAGGGCAGAGGGTTAATCTGCTTGTACTAGGCTCCTCGGTTCCCGTAGTATCGGGGGAGTTTGAGGCAATTGCTGGCTGGTGGTCGGTTGTAGTCCGTTACGTCAAGCACAACCGGGCTTGCCCTCTGGAGGCTTAGGAAAATAGTGGTTCCTGTCTGTCAGAGATGTGCATTCAGCGCTGCAATGGCAAAGCATTCCGGGTACCTTCTGCGGTGGACCTACACTTTCGGTGCCGCCTTACATATTAATTGGTGTTGGTTTTTACTCGACAGGACCCTGGTGCAGTCTGTTTAGCTTGATTGCAGCGATCACCTGCCATAACCTGAAGGGGGGGTGCAAAATAAGAAATCGGACCCCCCTTGAGTTTTTCCGGGTTTGTGCCGGGTTTGTGCCGGGTTTGCACCGGGCATATGGATCACACCAATAATATATATATATATATATGAGACGATGCCAAACCCCCCCCCCCCCCCCCCCCACCAGACTCACACCGCAGTCCTGTCTGCAGACACTCAGGTTCCACGCTGATGATGGTCCGCCTTATGTGTCCGTGGCTTAAAGGACCGAAACACGGCGCGGACGGGACCAGTGCGGTGTTGAGCACATACCCATTCCAAGCACGTTCTTGCAATCCCCCCATTCCAGTAGGGTACTTCGCGTAACGCGACTTGCTGCCCTCAGCACGCAGGATTTACTTCCTCGCACTCTTTTCCTTTTGGTACTTCAACCATTGGTGCTGCACACGGCAACCCCATGTCCACTGGAGTTTACTTTGCAGATTGCCACCGTAAAAAGAAGACAAGTCAGTGCTGCCTAGCGAGTCGCAGTCACCATCAGGGCGAGTGCCCTGAGTTTTTTAACTGATTGCTCAGACACGGTTGTAGGGGCCTTCTCCCCGTGACGGATTCGCCTGTGCTCTAGTAGCACGGGTGGTCCTGGCTGTGACGAGCTACGAACAGCCGCCTGACAAACCAGACTCACACCGCAGTCCTGTCTGCAGACACTCAGGTTCCACGCTGATGATGGTCCGCCTTATGTGTCCGTGGCTTAAAGGACCGAAACACGGCGCGGACGGGACCAGTGCGGTGTTGAGCACATACCCATTCCAAGCACGTTCTTGCAAACCCCCCCCTTTGCACTAATAAAAACCTTTTTGACATCACCCCATACTGGCCCCGAACCCCCATCTGTGTGGCCCAAAACGGGTCCCAAACGGTTTTTGACGGGCTGAGTCGAGGTAAAGGGGTCTCCGAAGGCCCACGAATGGGCCCAGGTGGGCCCAGGTGGGCCCCGGAGCGGGCACTCAGCGCGAGGGGGAGAGCCCCCAAAAATGGGGTCGTTTTCGGGCCTCGCCACTACTCAAGCTAGTCAAACACCTTCTGGCCTCCAGCGGGAAACCCAGACTTCAAAACGACAAGATCGGCTGTGTTCAGTCGTAGATAGTCACCAGCGGGTCCTCTTGAAGCCGAAGAATGCTCTCGGGGGTCACAGTTAGCCCCATGTGTGCAGCGCCAGCAGTGGGCAGGCACACGCTTAGAATGTGTGGTATGCAAGTGCACCCTGCCTAGAATCCGGCTTCACCCGCTTTTGAGACACAGTGCTTACAAGGAAAACGCAGAATATAAGGTGGAAAAATGCAAAAGAACCAAGATGACGACTTTGGGCCCCCCCGCCAACGCTAATCTCTGCAGCCTTTCCCCGGTTCTTTCAGAGATTGTCACCCACGACCATTCCCCATTGCTGCGAATGCCTCCTTCGATTCTGCGATCTTGATCGCGCGATCGCAGATTTGAAGGCCGGGGAGGCTGCGGAGGACGTCATCGAAGCGGCCGAAAACCGCCGCCGTCGCTACCGATGCTGCCCGTTCGAGCTCTTCGGTATCGGAGAGAGGGCTGACAGGGCAGCAGTGACGAAGGCGTACCGCCGCCTAGCTTCGTGGTGGCACCCGGATAAACCCGGGGGAGATGCGGCGATGATGGTGCTCATCAACGCAGCAAAAGACTACTTGTCGTAGCCGCATCGAAAAGGAATTACCTACCCTGGGTATGCCCACTGTCGTTCTTTGCACCGCCGGTCTCCTTTTCGTTGCGACGCGGATCAAAAGTGATTATACTGATCACCTCTGTCCGCCCCGGAAACGCCGCCGCCGCCGGCCCCGGCGCCACCTTCGCCGCCGCCGGCCTGCTCCAAACGGAAGCCGGGCGAGGCGGGCGGCGAGGCGCGCAAGAGAGTGCGTCTCGCAGAGCCGCCGCCGGCCCCGGCGACGCCGCTGCCGCCGCTGCAGGTCGAGGCGCCACCTCCGCCGCCGGCCCCGGCGACGCCGCCGCCGCAGGCGGAGCTGCGGGTTTGAGACCATTTCTGGTCTCTTTCTGCAAGATGCGCATACCCGGCACTTTGCCGGGGAACTTGCGTCGTCCGTCGCTGCGCTGGTCCGCATGTTGCAGGAGGTCCGAGCGGCGCCCTTCTTGCAACGTGTGGATCGCATCTGGTCGCTAGCGTACACTGTGCTGGGGAAGCTTGCACAGTGCGCGCAGCTGCGAACGGAGTTGCTCGTCTTGCCCTGCTCGGTGCTGGCGTCCTCGCCATCCGTCCTGAGTGCTTCTGGGATGCTTTCTGCATCCCAATCACACAGGGGATGCATTCGGAAAAGGTCGCAGCCTTTGTGAGCATGCTCAGCGAGCAAGCGGCCACGTTTGTCAAGAACCCGCCCATTGACGTCAAGAAGGCAGACCTCGCCAGCTTCGTTAAGGCGGCCTTGACCTTTTGGACGCGGATACTTGCCATGACTGTTCCGCATAGCTGTCAGGAGTGCTGCGTCAGGTTCCTGTGCATTGCTCTGGACTGGCCTGGCACACCGCCGCTGGCCCGCTCCGGGTTTGCGGGTCCTGGTGATGCTGACTCGAGCGGAGCTGAGTTCGGCGTGTGGGAGCAAATTTAACCTGTGATGGCAATTTCAGCGCCAGTACCCGGGGGGGTGACCCTAAGTTCTGGTGAAGCAAAGCAAAGTTCGGGCGAAGCAAAGTTCGGGCTCTGGTGATGCTGACTATGGCGGAGCTGCCGCCGCTGGCCCGCTCCAAACGGAAGCGGGGCGAGGCGGGCGGCGAGGCGCGCAAGAGAGCGCGTCTCCCAGAGCCGCCGCCGGCCGTGGCGAGCAAGTTTAGCACAGCCCAGCTGCCGTGCGGCGGCTTCACGGGATTCGGGATTGACGAGGGCCCACAGGGTGCGGCCTTGAAGTCGTTGATCGCAGGTCGGGCTCACGGTGAGCTCGTCGGCGAGCTGGAGCATCGCCCGGCGCCCCCCCTCACACCCCTGCCCTCAATGTTGGCACCTTATGTGGTGTGCTTTGTTTTCCTTTGTTGTGTTACCGTCGATCCCGAGGGACGAACAGTTTGGTGTCTTCCGACCCTGGTTACAAATAAGTACGTGCGCTCGGCTAAAGGCCGGCGCGGGGCGAGACTGGAGGCAGCAGTTAAAGTTCGGGAACTGCTTCGTGCACCAGTAGTGGTGCAACCGCACCTCCTGCAGGAGGTCGT
The DNA here is from genome assembly GCA_030068145.1 of Diplonema papillatum. NCBI lineage: Eukaryota > Euglenozoa > Diplonemea > Diplonemida > Diplonemidae > Diplonema > Diplonema papillatum. The sequence continues at coordinate 86,134 of JAPJBO010000533.1, forward strand.
TCCCCAGGCGCACAATTTCCGGGTTGTACACCCAGCCGCCGCCCTGCGCGACTCCGTTGATCCAGTCCCGAAGCCGCCGGAAACTGTCTGTCAAGGATTCGCTCTGCGCCCCTGACACGTACTTCAGGCGTAGATCCCTGACCAGGCCGGCGACGTCGGTCGCCATGGCCTCTTCCCAGCCACGAACGTCTGCAGCGTCCTCGGGGTACCCGGCGATCACCGGCTTCGCGTCCAATTGCATCATCGGCATTTCGCTTTCCGCCACCGCGGGTGCCCCCTGCAGCGGAGCGGGATCCGCGGCCTGCGCTGCGGGCTGGCCACGGGCCTGCTGCTGCAGATCAGGCTGGCTCACCTGTGCCTGCAGCGCCTGCACCTGTTGCTGCATCTGCTGCAGCATCACCACCATGTGCTGCTGCTGCTGCTGTTGCGCCTGCACCTGCTGCTGTTGTTGCAGAATCATCTGCCGCAGCTGCTCCTGCACGCTCCCGGATGCTCCTGGCACTGACGGCGGTGCTACACCAACCCGAAGAACCGCCTCACGCACTGCCTTCGCCTCCTCTGTCTCGCTGTAATACAGCATCGCGAGCAGGCGCCCAAGATCGAGCTCTTCCAGACTCGCCGCCGGAACAGCCAGGACGTCGGCCGTCACGGCCCTCGCCTTCTCCACGGTCTTATCGTCAAGAGGACCGAAGTGTTCCTCCCCGAACTTCTCCAGCCGATGCCTCGTCAGCCGCATCTTCTCTGCCGGCTCGCTCTTGAACCGGGCCTCCCACGAAGCCCTGAGACGGGCGGGAAACCTCGCCTCATAGCGATCCCCCTGCGGCAGCGGCGACGACATGGTAGAGAAATAGCTTTTAAAAAGATTTTCCCCGCCAGCCAGCCCAAAGGAACCTGAAGTTCGTTCGTAATGCCTTGTGGAATTCCCTCGATGAATCGCAAGACGGAGTATCCGAGCTAGCGGACGGTAGCGGACGGAGTTTCTCCAACTCTTTACCACGCATCGGTTTCAGGGACTTATAATCCCCTCTTTTCAGAGTGCTTTGCAGCTTTCCATTCAAATTGATACCAGAAACCTACCACTCAGGCTCTAGCTCGGATACTCCGTCCGCCACCGTCCGCTCGCTCGGATACTCCGTCCGCCACCGTCCGCTACTCCGTCCGCTACCGTCCGCTAGCTCGGATACTCCGTCCGCTACCGTCCGCTAGCTCGGATACTCCGTCCGCCACCGTCCGCTAGCTCGGAAACTCCGTCCGCTACCGTCCGCTCGCTCGGATACTCCGTCCGCTACCGTCCGCTAGCTCGGATACTCCGTCCGCTACCGTCCGCTAGCTCGGATACTCCGTCCGCCACCGTCCGCTAGCTCGGAAACTCCGTCCACTACCGTCGGCCAGCTCGGAACTTGCACCAAGATTCTCTTGGTGCAAGTTGTCCGAAAATCTCTAAGTCGGTTTCCCAGGGGACTTGCCTGGAAAACAGTTTTTGGACTCAGGAATTCTATGGGAAATGGATAAGTACAAATAGCCAAAATTTCGAGGATTTGGAATTTTTTGGAGAGTGCGTCGATCAAGTCGTGGCAGCTCGGCAGGTGCCGCCGCGAGTCATCAGGAGCCGGTATCGACGAGTCGGACACGCTGTGTTGATGGTGCAGCTGTCAACCAGCGTATAGAGACGTTTTTAGGGCCTGGGGTGGGTAGGTCCCTCCCCCCCCCCCCCCATTTTCGTGGGAAAAAAGTCCGCTATAGTAAAAATCCTCTCTCCCTAAGCTAAATAAAAAGTTTCAGGCCCTCCTGGCTATAAGCTAAATAAAAAGTTTTTTGTGGCTAGAAGCTAAATAAAAAGTTTCTTGGTGGCTATAAGCTAATTATCCCTTCTTAATTAGTATTGCTGGTAAAGCCGGATTCTAGGCAGGGCGCACCTGCTGCACCCACTCTATTTACAACGTGTGCCTGCCCACCGCAGGCGCTGCAGGCGGGGTGGCCAAGTAGGGCTATCGGTGACCCCTGAGAACATTCTTCGGCTTCAAGAGGACCCGCTGGTGGCTCTCTACAGCGGAACACAGCCGATCTTGTCGTTTTGAAGTCTGGGTTTCCTGCTGGAGGCCAGAAGGTGTTTGACTAGCTTGAGTAGTGGCGAGGCTTTGAAAATGACCCCATTTTGGGGGCACCCCCCCTCGCACTGAGTGCCTGCTCCGGGGCCCACCTGGGCCCACCTGGGCCTATTCGTGGGCCTTCAGAGACCCCTTTACCTCGACTCAGCCCGCCAAAAACCGTTTGGGAACCGTTTTGGGCCACACAGGTGGGGTTTCAGGGCCAGTATGGGGTGACATCAAAAAAAGATTTATTAGTGCAAAGGGGGGGGGGGGGGGTTTTGGCATCGTACCATATATATATATATATTTTTTTTTTGCGCATTTGAGGTGCGCAAAAGACCCCCCGTATTATCCTATGCAAAATGTGCAGGCTTTTAGCTTTATTTTGGTTTTTAATACGAAACGTGTTAATGTTTCATAGCTTCAGATCCGGGGTGTTTCTTAATTAACACGTTTCGTATTAAAACCGTTTCGTACTAAACACGTTTCATATTAAACCCGCATACGGTATAACCTTCTGCAATCTCCGTGAACCTGGTGGTGAATTGAATATCAAAGGACGCTTCAGCACACCGCTCCTTACCTAATCTGAATTACAACTTTCAGCACTTTCCCCACGGAATGAGTGGTATAACAAAGGATGCGGCAGCACACCGTTTTTTGTCAGTTTCAATTATGACCTTCTGCAATCTCCGCGAACCTTGTGGGATGAGTTGAATATCAAAGGATGCTTCAGCACACCGCTCCTTACCTAATCTGAATTACAACTATCCGCACTTTCTCCTGTGGTCCCCCACGGAATGAGTGGTATAACAAAGGATGCGTCAGCACACCGTTTTTTTTTGTCTTTTTCAATTATAACCTTCTGCAATCTCCGTGAACCTTGTGGGATGAGTTGAATATCAAAGGATGCTTCAGCACACCGCTCCTTACCTAATCTGAATTACAACTTCCAGCACTTTCTCCTGTGGTCCCCCACGGAATGAGTGGTATAACAAAGGATGCGTCAGCACACCGGTTTTTTTTGTCTTTTTCAATTATAACCTTCTGCAATCTCCGTGAACCTGGTGGGATGAGTTGAATATCAAAGGATGCTTCAGCACACCGCTCCTTACCTAATCTGAATTACAACTTTCCGCACTTTCTCCTGTGGTCCCCCACGGAATGAGTGGTATAACAAAGGATGCGGCAGCACACCGTTTTTTGTCAGTTTCAATTATAACCTTCTGCAATCTCCGTGAACCTTGTGGGATGAGTTCAATATCAAAGGATGCTTCAGCACACCGCTCCTTACCTAATCTGAATTACAACTTTCCGCACTTTCTCCTGTGGTCCCCCGGAATGAGTGGTATAACAAAGGATGCGGCAGCACACCGTTTTTTGTCAGTTTCAATTATAACCTTCTGCAATCTCCGTGAACCTTGTGGGATGAGTTCAATATCAAAGGATGCTTCAGCACACCGCTCGTTACCTAATCTGAATTACAACTATCCGTACTTTCTCCTCACGGAATGCGTGGTATAACAAAGGATGCGTCAGTGGTGTGGTCGGTATAGCCAGGGGGAACTACGGGGGAACTACGGGGAACTGACCTTGGGGGGGTTTTTTTTTTTTTTTGTAGTGGATTTTTTCAAACGCCACGCACCAAACCGGGAGCTTTGGAGTGAGCAAACCGGGTCCTCTTGCTTGGGCTTTCCACAGAAGGGCCAAGCCTTTGAAAAATGGAGCCTTCGGAGTGTCGGGGGTGGTGCTTTCGTGGATGGCAGAGGCCTGACCGATCGAGATCTGCAGAATATCTTGGACATCCCACAGATAAAATTGGCAGCACGCAATCAAGAGTCCGGTGATAGACGAAGATATGTGCTTGAGTCCAACTTGTCTGCATGGAAGGGAAGCTGATAAGAAGTTACTGTCTGCATGGAAGGGAAGCTGATAAGACGTTACTTCTTACTACTGCATGCCCTCACCCGAAGCATGCCATTCAAGGCTAATGTTGTTGTCGGCAAACTGCTCTACGATATCTGGAATAGAAGGATGCAGAGCCCGAAGAACCCAAGGCTTTGCCGTGTCCGAAGTCTCCCTCTCGCCAGCGAAAGAAGCAAACAAGCCAGAGCCTCTCCTTGCGCGCCATTCCGACACTCCAATCCCTCTTGGGTTTGGGCAAGAAGGTGATCTGCAATCACGTTCAGAAGCCCAGGTGGCGTTTGCATCAGCTCCTCTACTCTGGGAGAAACCGGAAGCTCTCCGGAGATGGTACCTGCATTCCAACTCGTCCTCATAGGAAAGGCCAGTCGACGGCTGTATGCAAATGGGCGGAGGTCCTAGGACTGCGAAGGCGTGACTACCCCACAAGAAGGACTCGCTGTCTCTCTGTTCTGCCCCTGCCGCCATAGCCATCTTATCCTTGGCCAAGCACCAGTTTCTCCTCCTGCAACGCAACCTTGCCTTCAGCATGGCCATTATGACTGTAATTCTGGATATCAACCTTGCTCCTCGCTCGGGTTGCCGTCTTCGACCGCGACCGCCTCTGATAGTTTGGGTTAGAATGCAAATAATCTGTGGCGATTTGCGGTGTCGCGGTTATCTCTTCGTACGTGATGTGTCATTCTTTCGCCTCTTTAGCTCGACTTGATCGTCGTGCTCAGGCGCGCGTTTGGTGCCTCGCTTCTTCGATTGCTCGTCCAGGTTCATCGGTTGCTGCACCGGCGCTTTCACACGCCGCACTTCACTTTCTGGTGCTCGTGGCACACCCGCTCACTCCACTTTTCGTGTTCCGTAGCGTTGAACACCGCCCATCTCGCCGCACGCTCTGCCCTTCCATCTCCACACGTAGGGAAAAGATCCATCCGGCCGGGTTTCGAAGCGATCGCGGGACCGCAGACCTTCGCGGCGGTCGGAGGAGAGAGGTGGTTCCAGGCGCTGCAGTATTGGCTGGATGGGATGTGGTCGGTGGTGGGTGACGTCTCGATGGCAGAGCTCGCCGTCGACTTTGAAGTGTCGTAGCGACGACGGACGGGACACCGTTGAGCATGCGTGCGAGGGTACTCGCAAAACTTTTAAAAACCGTCAGGGATGCGCTGGAGCGAAACGGCGACGGACCGCTTCTGCCAGATAGGAAACTGGAGAAGATAGGGTCGCTGAGAACGGTGGGAGCCCCGCCGTGCCTCACGGGGTACGAGATGAGGCCGATCTTCCGTGGTGGTACGGAGACGATGGAAGTGCTCGAGACACAGCTGACGACGGCACGAGTTCAGCGACGAGGCGTGGGGGCGCGGGGCTCTGGTAGAACATTTCCTGCTCTCCTTACCGCAGCTGATCCTGTCACTACCTGTCAAACCGTGACTCGCAGTCTGTCCTTCCTTCTCATCCTTTTCCTTCCTCTTCGGGGCACGCAGGCGTGCATGGCGGCGTGGTGTTCCACCTCCCCCCGGGTGGCGACCACCGCCCCGCAGCTCGGGCAGACATCGCCCACGAAACCCACTTCCGTGAGCGCGAGCGGCTCGGACGCGCGCATGGCTGCCCACAGGGCGGCAGCTTCGGTGAGGGCTGCCGACCGAATGGCGGCCCTCAGTTCCTCCTTCTTATGGCCGCTCTGCGCAAGTTGGGGCCGTAATACTGCACCTTTGTAGCTCTTCCGCCCAGGGCCGACTGCAGAATGTGGTCGCCACAAAGGAATTACCCCCCGAAATTCACCGATTTTGGCCTGGACCAGGTGGCTTGTCTCCTGGGGTCTTTGATCTTGATACGCTCGAATTACCCGAAATTGTCCTTATTTTGTGACGAACAAGTGCAAAGTAGCTTAGAAATGCTCTCCAGGACCCAAGGCTGCATCCCTGAAGCACTCAGCAAAAAAACAAGAAACGAAAAAAAAAAAAAAAATTATTGTACCTCCGTCCGGCCGGTAAACCGGCTTGATTCAGGGGTTTTTCCCTTTGGCGAAAAAAAATTTTTTCGCCAAAAAAAAAAAAAAATCTGAAAAGGGGTTGGCGAAAATATTTTTTTCGCCAAAGGGATTTTTGCGTGGGGGGTCAGGGGGGTCACCTACAAGAGCCGAGACAGCAGGCGAGGCCGGAGGCCGAGGCTGGGTGATGCCCGAGAAGGCCGAGACAGGGCAGGCGAGGCCAGAGGCCGAGGCTGGGTGATGCACGAGAGGTCCCGGGCAACAGCACAGTCGAGTGCAGAGGCGGGCCCGCGGAGGCTGTGAGAGGGACTCAGGATGAGGTTAACAAACACACTGTCTTGTTTCTTGTTTAACACAAAGTCAGCCAGGCCCAAACCAAGTAACATGTCGCTTGCGAGTTTCGGTTTCCGTGCGGCCGCTGCACGTGGCCCCTCAGACGAAACCATCCAGTTCGACTACGCGAACTGGAGAGGACCGAAGCTTGAGAAGCAAGCAAGCCTCAGGCGCATCAACCAGGGGACAGGCAGCAACAGGCTGAAGAACGCCGAGTTGCTGGCTAAGGTGAAGGCCTACGATGCTGCTCAAAAGAAGATCGCCGCCGAGAATGCTCTCACTGCTCGCACATCAGCCGAAGACCTGCCCGCTCAAGCAGAAGTTGCCATCCCAACACCACCTGCTGCAGTTGAACCCCCCGCATTTGAAGGCTACGAGGTTGTTGCCGAGTATGAGTCGGACCCAGATGATGACAGTCTTGTCGGACTTTCCGTTCTTGCTTTAGTAGCTGTCGTGGTCGTGATCCTGTCCGGTTCAGCAGTGGCATTTGAGCCGATTGTTGTTGACGACGAGCCCGCTCCTGAGTCGGAAGAAAACACGAAGTTTCGTACATTTGGCAGTGGCAAAATTCTGCGATCCACTGTTGACAGGTGGCTTGCCGAGTATCCATGGCTCGATGTGTCAGATGCGGGGGCCCAGTGCAAGGTTTGCAGCCAAAAGTTTCCGCGTACAAGAGCAGTCCTCATCAACATGCCTTACGCCGACCAAACGCACCTCCGAAACCGCATGAAGAAGCACGAAACGTCCGCCGAGCATGTTTCTGTCTCTGACATTATGACAAACCTTCGTTCAGGTGTCAGTAAGATGCGGGCTCAACTGCGCAAGATTGTCAAAACAATCTTTAAAATCGCACGCCTGGAAATCCCCCACACGGTGCACGTGCACGACTTGCTATCCTTCTTTTCTTGCTTGCACCAGGACCGCGATTTCTGTGCTTGGCTGAAGCAGGATGTGACGTATACATCGTCAACTGTGGTGAGAGAGCTTCTGGAGTTGATCGGCTTGGTATTAGAGAAGCGGCTGTACACCGAGATTAGGGAGTCCCGGTTTTGGTCAGCCACAGCAGATGCAACAACCGACGTGACGGGAAAGCACCAACTTGTGGCCACCGTTCGTTACCTCAGGAGAAATGCTGTCCAAGAGCGCTTCATTGGCCTTGAAGTCCTGCACGATCAAACTGCAACCGGCTACGCAACGAAGATAAAGCAGATGCTGTGTTATCTCCCGAAGGGCTCGTTCGTATCCTGCTCGTTTGATGGGGCTTCGGCGATGTCTGGGAAGTTTCAGGGTGCCGAGAAGAAGGTTCGCGGTGGGATCAATGCTACTGCGCTCTTCATGTGGTGTTGTGCCCACGTCCTCAACCTCCTTGCCCAGGATGGCATAAAAGCAGTTGCGTTCATGGGAGACTTCTTCAGAACCGTCCGCGCCCTTTGGCTGATCTTCTCCGACTCCGACATCAACAAGCTACTTCTGAGCAGCGTATTCGCAGACCCGACATTTGCAGCGATGTGTGAGAAGGTGAATCGTGCCCTGGTGGAGCCGTCCGATACACGCTGGCTGGCCTACTGGAGAAGTGTCTCTGTCATCCGTATGCAGTATTCTGCAATACGCGAAGCCCTTAGACGCATCTGGAACGAGCGGAACAGCACCCACGCAGAGCACCTGTACAAAGAGGTGAGTAAGCCGCAATTTTTTGCATGTCTTGCACTTGCGTGTGACGTTCTGGAAAAGCTGCATGCAATCTCTCTTGTTTTCCAAGGAACCGCGACCACCATCTCGGATGTTTGCAGAGAAGTGGACTCGCTCGAAGCAGAATTGAGGGCACTAAGCTCGGAAGAAAGGGCCAAAAAGATCACGAAATACTACACTTGCTGGCGCCGTTCGTTCTTCGAAGCGACCAACGTTGCCGTTACCCCTGCAGCGTTCAGCACATTCCATCAGACTATCGCCTCCCCATACATTGCTGCACTCCTCAAGTCCACAACGGTCCGGTTTGAATCCAAGGAAGTTCTTCGGCACTTCGTTGTCTTTGACCGCATTGCGTGGCCAGAGGGCGCGCACCTTACAAACTGGGGGGATGAACACATCCGGGAGCTCTACAGATACTACAGCAAGCCCGGCCGGGTCACGTACCGACAATATGAAGTGGACGTGCCAGCAACAGACACGATGCCTCGACCCACATACAGCACCACTCGCTCGGAAACGAAGACAGACCACGGCACTCCCCTTTTGCACGGAATGACCGAGGCAGACCTGGTGAGAGACTGGACCCTACTTAAGGAGGTTCTACGCGCCTCAAGATACTCCAAAAATGCACACGCGGTGTATCAAGCCTTCGCCCCTGATGGCACTGCGAGTGCCCGCATGCAGCCATTGAGACAACTGGTCGAACTGGCACAGACCATTGTCAGTTCCTCTGCAGAAAGTGAACGCCAGTTCAGTACCCTGGCCCGTGTAAAGACCCGACTGCGCAACCGCATGCTGAACACGACACTGCGCGCCCTCTTTTTCATCGAAGACACCGATGAGAAGGAGATGGACGACGCGACTGCGGAGGAGGTAATCGACCTTTTTACTTCTGGCTTCGCAGCCGAAGCCCTAAGGGCAGCATGGTTTGCTGGAGAGTCTGAGCCGGTGGAGAAGGTAGCGAAAAAGCGCAAAATTGACTTGACACTACCCTGAAACCTTGCTGCACCTCCTTGTCCTGTCTTGACTTCTTCTTTTGTTAACTTGTACCCGTCCCTTCCACCAGACCAACCGCACGTATTCTCCGACTCTCTCTTCCTCCTTGCACCACGAACCGCCGAAGACTCAGAATGGAAGGACAGATGCGGGTGGACGGGCTCTGTACGACGTGAGGGCGAGAAAAATTTTCTCGCTGACAGAAGAAATTTTTTCGCCAGCATTTTTGGCCTTGCTGGCGGGCAGAATAACCCCTGGCTTGATTTAAAAAAAAAAAAAAAAAAAAAACAAAAAAAGAATGCCAAGCGACGGCGAAGTGCTGTTAATTGGGGACGACGAACTGCATGCAGCGTTGGAGAAAGTTTACTCACTGTGCGGCGAGGTTAGCGAAGTGAAGAAGGTCATGGAGAGCATCGGGCAGGTTGCGCGGGTGTCGAAGGTGCGCAGTGCGGGCGGGTACTACAATTCCCGGTCGTTTCGGAGAGCTGCTTGCCCTCGGTACCTTCTTCTTCCTTCGTTGCACCCCTGAGTCGGGTGTGGTCGTCTTCGTCTTCTTCCGCTTGCGGCCGGCGATCGGGCCTCCCTTCGGGGTGCCGAGCACCCTCTTCTTCAGCGCTGGTCGTTCGCTGGTTCCTGGCGTTGGTGGCGGCCTCTTGGTCGCCCGTCCGGTCGTCGCCGTCCCCTTTTTCGTTGCCGCGAGCGGCGCTCGCGCCGCTCGCTTTCCTACTGGCGTTTCCCGTTGTACACCCACCTGGGTGGGTGAGGAGGGCCTCTTCTTCTTGTTGCGTCCGGGGGTTGACTGGACGTTCGGCTTGTTGGACTGGTGGTGGCCGCGGCTGCAACATGCCGCCGGTCGCCTCTGCGTCAGCGTAGGCAGCATTTTGCACTCTTGGCAGGTTCCTCTGCCATGCGTGCGGCAGGCATGATGCCCGCTGCGGCAACACGCCGCCGCCGTCTTGCACTCGCCGCATTTCGTCGTGCTGTGCTCTGTGCACACCGAGATCGGCTGCCCATCGTTCGCGTGGTGATGGTGCCGGCAGCACATCTCTACCGTGGGAACGTCCCTTCGGACGAGTCCTCTGCACGCCTCACACTTCCCTTTGTGATGGGTCGCGCACGTGACGATTGCCTTCTCTATACCGACACCCGGCGGTCTGGGTGCAGTTGTGGTGGGGCAGGCAGGGCCCACCTCGCCGCTCTCCCGGTCGTCCAGTCAGGGTACGTCGGGCACTGCGTCCCTACATCGCTTCCTTTCACTTGTTCCTCAAGTATCGTCCCCGTGTGTGCCTCGCGAAAGCGTGGCCTGGGCCGTATACCCGATATCCCCGTGATGCCCATGAACGACAGCGACGTCGTCGGGCACACCCTCTCTCCTCTCATGCAGCTTCCCAGCCCTTGCTGTGCCGCCAGCTTGTCCAACGCGCTCATCATGCAGCGCAGGACGTTTCCCCGTTCTCTCACCCCCTTCGGCGCATTCCCGTGCAGCGGCATGCTGAGGCCCGAGAAGAGTTCAAAGTCGATCGCAAGCTCTAGCATTGACGCCTGCCCGTTCTCGGTCCATTGCATGTCCGACAGCCACGCTACCAACGCATAAAACGTCGGTAGTCCCCAGGCCTTGTTCCGCTCCCACGTCCACGCCGGGGCAATCCGCGCGAAGGGGTGGTCAAATTTCTCGGCAGGCATCGCATTCGCTCTCGACCAGGGGGTCGTGGGGTTCCTGGCCACCCAGCCACGTGCTTCGAGCCCAGCCCGTTCCGCAAGGATTTCAGCCATCATCTCCTGGAGCCGCCTCGAGAATTGGGCATTCTCGGGTACTACCACACCGTGTTCCAGCGTGCATCTGGGCCAGTCGGCCCGGTTGGCTGCCATCAGCTCGGCATGTGCCTTGCCAATTGGTCCCCCACGAAATGAGTGGTATAGCATTGAGTTCTTTTAAGTACATGAACCACATGGATTAGCATGCACTGCCTTGAAAGTCAGGTTATCGGATGACGTCGTCACCTGCCATTGCGTCGTCAAGGTCGAGCATTTGTGGAGCTAGCGGGGTTTGGCTTTCTTGCGATTCCAGAGACTGAGTCGGCGAGTACGAGGGCGGGCACGTGTGTCCGTTTTTCACTTTCGAGGGCATTGGTGTGCCCGTGGTCCCCGGTCGTTTCTGAGAGCTGCTTGCCCTCGGTTCCTTCTTCTTCCTTCGATGCACCCCTGAGTCGGGGGTGGTCGCCTTCGTCTTCTTCCGCTTGCGGCCGGCGATCGGGCCTTCCTTCGGGGTGCCTAGCACCCTCTTCTTCAGCGCTGGTCGTTCGCTGGTTCCTGGCGTTGGTGGCGGCCTTTTGGTCGCCCGTCCGGTCGTCGCCGTCTCCTTTTTCGTTGCCGCGGGCGGCGCTTGCGCCGCTCGCTTTCCAACTGGCGTTCCCCGTTGTACGCCCACCTGGGTGGGTGAGGAGGGCCTCTTCTTCTTGTTGCGTCCGGGGGTTGACGGGACGTTCGGTTCGTTGGACTGGTGGTGGCCGCGGCGGCAACATGCCGCCGGTCGCCTCTGCGTCAGCGTAGGGAGCCTCTTGCACTCTTGGCAGGTTCCTCTGCCATGCGTGCGGCAGGCATGATGCCCGCTGCGGCAACACGCCGCCGCCGTCTTGCACTCGCCGCACTTCGTCGTGCTGTGCTCTGTGCACACCGCGATCGGCTGCCCATCGTTCGCGTGGTGATGGTGCCGGCAGCACATCTCTACCGTGGGCACGTCCCTTCGGACGAGTGCTCTGCACGCCTCACACTTCCCTTTGTGATGGGTCGCGCACGTGACGAGTGCCTTCTCTCCGGCATATGCACGGGGTCTGGGTGCAGTTGTGGTGGGGCAGGCAGGGCCCACCTCGCCGCTCTCCCGATCGTCCAGTCAGGGTACGCCGGGCACTGCGTCCCTACATCGCTTCCTTTCACTTGTTCCTCAAGTATCGTCCCCGTGTGTGCCTCGCGAAAGCGTGGCCTGGGCCGTATACCCGATATCCCCGTGATGCCCATGAACGACAGCGACGTCGTCGGGCACACCCTCTCTCCTCTCATGCAGCTTCCCAGCCCTTGCTGTGCCGCCAGCTTGTCCAACGCGCTCATCATGCAGCGCAGGTCGTTTCCCCGTTCTCTCACCCCCTTCGGCGCATTCCCGTGCAGCGACATGCTGAGGCCCGAGAAGAGTTCAAAGTCGATCGCAAGCTCTAGCATTGACGCCTGCCCGCTCTCGGTCCACTGCATGTCAGACAGCCACGCTACCAACGCATAAAACGTCGGTAGTCCCCAGGTCTTGTTTCGCTCCCACGTCCATGCCGGGGCAATCCGCGCGAAGGGGTGGTCAAACTACTCGGCAGGCATCGCATCCGCTCTCGACCAGGGGGTCGTGGGGTTCCTGGCTACCCAGCCACGTGCTTCGAGCCCTGCACGTTCCGCAAGGATTTCAGCCATCATCTCCTGGAGCCGCCTCGATAAGTGGGCGTTCCCCGGTACAACCACACCATGTTCCAGCGTGCATCGGGGCCACTCGGTTCGGTTGGCCGCCATCAGCCCGGCGTGTGCTTCCCGCCGGCGAATGTGTGAGTATGCGTCGCAGTCCCAGTAGATATGCTGTTCGTTCTCCGTCACGCCGCTCCCACAGTGCTTGCAGCTGGGCGCCTGCGGCTCAGCTCCAGCCTGCCTCATCCGCGACGTGAACTCCGCCGTGTTCACACCCCCCGCAATCGCAACTCGAATTAGCTTCGCCGTGTGCGCGGAACATTCCCTCGTCTTCCAGAACGCATTCGTGCGCTCCAAGTCGGCTCTTTCCAGCCCCTGATATCCTGGCCTTCTCGCCATCAGTCGGGCCCACGTCCTCGTTCTCAGGTCCGCCCTCACTTCGTGCCCCCTCTTCGAGGGCGACGAGGCCAGCGGGTCGAACACTGCACCATTCCGTCGTAGCGTGCGAGATAGGGGCCCAGGCTCCCATATGTGTCCACACTCCTCCATGCTCCTCATCGCCAGCCCGACTGGGCCGAGGGGTTGGTCCCCCTCGGCGTACCGCCCCCGGATACTCTCCATCAGAGGTAGCAGTCGCGGCAGCCTCTCGCACGCCGCGTAGAACGCCGTCGTCACCCGGTACGCTAAACAAAATGAGTGGTATAGCAAAGGATGCGTCAGCACACCTTTTTTTTGTCTTTTTCAATTATAACCTTCTGCAATCTCCGTGAACCTTGTGGGATGAGTTGAATATCAAAGGATGCTTCAGCACACCGCTCCTTACCTAATCTGAATTACAACTTTCAGCACTTTCTCCTGTGGTTCCCCACGGAATGAGTGGTATAACAAAGGATGCGGCAGCACACCGTTTTTTGTCTTTTTTCAATTATAACCTTCTGCAATCTCCGTGAACCTTGTGGGATGAGTTGAATATCAAAGGATGCTTCAGCACACCGCTCGTTATCTAATCTGAATTACAACTTCCAGCACTTTCTCCTGTGGTCCCCCACGGAATGAGTGGTATAACAAAGGATGCGTCAGCACACCTTTTTTTTGTCTTTTTCAATTGGTCCCCCACGAAATGAGTGGTATAGCAAAGGATGCGTCAGCACACCTTTTTTTTGTCTTTTTCAATTATAACCTTCTGCAATCTCCGTGAACCTTGTGGGATGAGTTGAATATCAAAGGATGCTTCAGCACACCGCTCCTTACCTAATCTGAATTACAACTTTCCGCACTTTCTCCTGTGGTCCCCCACGGAATGAGTGGTATAACAAAGGATGCGGCAGCACACCGTTTTTTGTCAGTTTCAATTAGCCACGGCAATCTCCGTGAACCTGGTGGGATGAGTTGAATATCAAAGGATGCTTCAGCACACCGCTCCTTACCTAATCTGAATTACAACTTTCCGCACTTTCTCCTGTGGTCCCCCACGGAATGAGTGGTATAACAAAGGATGCGGCAGCACACCGTTTTTTGTCAGTTTCAATTATAACCTTCTGCAATCTCCGTGAACCTGGTGGGATGAGTTGAATATCAAAGGATGCTTCAGCACACCGCTCCTTACCTAATCTGAATTACAACTTTCCGCACTTTCTCCTGTGGTCCCCCACGAAATGAGTGGTATAACAAAGGATGCGTCAGCACACCGTTTTTTTGTCTTTTTCAATTGGTCCCCCACGAAATGAGTGGTATAGCATTGAGTTCTTTTAAGTACATGAACCACATGGATTAGCATGCACTGCCTCGATAGCCAGGTTATCGGATGACGTCGTCACCTGCCATTGCGTCGTCAAGGTCGAGCATTTGTGGCGCTAGCGGGATTTGGCTTTCTTGCGATTCCAAAGACTGAGTCGGCGAGTACGAGGGCGGGCAGGAATGCCTGTTTTCCACTTTCGAGGGCATTGGTGTGCCCGTGGTTCCCGGTCGTTTCGGAGAGCTGCTTGCCCTCGGTACCTTCTTCTTCCTTCGTTGCACCCCTGAGTCGGGTGTGGTCGTCTTCGTCTTCTTCCGCTTGCGGCCGGCGATCGGGCCTCCCTTCGGGGTGCCGAGCACCCTCTTCTTCAGCGCTGGTCGTTCGCTGGTTCCTGGCGTTGGTGGCGGCCTCTTGGTCGCCCGTCCGGTCGTCGCCGTCCCCTTTTTCGTTGCCGCGAGCGGCGCTCGCGCCGCTCGCTTTCCTACTGGCGTTTCCCGTTGTACACCCACCTGGGTGGGTGAGGAGGGCCTCTTCTTCTTGTTGCGTCCGGGGGTTGACTGGACGTTCGGCTTGTTGGACTGGTGGTGGCCGCGGCTGCAACATGCCGCCGGTCGCCTCTGCGTCAGCGTAGGCAGCATTTTGCACTCTTGGCAGGTTCCTCTGCCATGCGTGCGGCAGGCATGATGCCCGCTGCGGCAACACGCCGCCGCCGTCTTGCACTCGCCGCATTTCGTCGTGCTGTGCTCTGTGCACACCGAGATCGGCTGCCCATCGTTCGCGTGGTGATGGTGCCGGCAGCACATCTCTACCGTGGGAACGTCCCTTCGGACGAGTCCTCTGCACGCCTCACACTTCCCTTTGTGATGGGTCGCGCACGTGACGATTGCCTTCTCTATACCGACACCCGGCGGTCTGGGTGCAGTTGTGGTGGGGCAGGCAGGGCCCACCTCGCCGCTCTCCCGGTCGTCCAGTCAGGGTACGTCGGGCACTGCGTCCCTACATCGCTTCCTTTCACTTGTTCCTCAAGTATCGTCCCCGTGTGTGCCTCGCGAAAGCGTGGCCTGGGCCGTATACCCGATATCCCCGTGATGCCCATGAACGACAGCGACGTCGTCGGGCACACCCTCTCTCCTCTCATGCAGCTTCCCAGCCCTTGCTGTGCCGCCAGCTTGTCCAACGCGCTCATCATGCAGCGCAGGACGTTTCCCCGTTCTCTCACCCCCTTCGGCGCATTCCCGTGCAGCGGCATGCTGAGGCCCGAGAAGAGTTCAAAGTCGATCGCAAGCTCTAGCATTGACGCCTGCCCGTTCTCGGTCCATTGCATGTCCGACAGCCACGCTACCAACGCATAAAACGTCGGTAGTCCCCAGGCCTTGTTCCGCTCCCACGTCCACGCCGGGGCAATCCGCGCGAAGGGGTGGTCAAATTTCTCGGCAGGCATCGCATTCGCTCTCGACCAGGGGGTCGTGGGGTTCCTGGCCACCCAGCCACGTGCTTCGAGCCCAGCCCGTTCCGCAAGGATTTCAGCCATCATCTCCTGGAGCCGCCTCGAGAATTGGGCATTCTCGGGTACTACCACACCGTGTTCCAGCGTGCATCTGGGCCAGTCGGCCCGGTTGGCTGCCATCAGCTCGGCATGTGCCTTGCCAATTGGTCCCCCACGAAATGAGTGGTATAGCATTGAGTTCTTTTAAGTACATGAACCACATGGATTAGCATGCACTGCCTTGAAAGTCAGGTTATCGGATGACGTCGTCACCTGCCATTGCGTCGTCAAGGTCGAGCATTTGTGGAGCTAGCGGGGTTTGGCTTTCTTGCGATTCCAGAGACTGAGTCGGCGAGTACGAGGGCGGGCACGTGTGTCCGTTTTTCACTTTCGAGGGCATTGGTGTGCCCGTGGTCCCCGGTCGTTTCTGAGAGCTGCTTGCCCTCGGTTCCTTCTTCTTCCTTCGATGCACCCCTGAGTCGGGGGTGGTCGCCTTCGTCTTCTTCCGCTTGCGGCCGGCGATCGGGCCTTCCTTCGGGGTGCCTAGCACC
Organism: Diplonema papillatum; assembly: GCA_030068145.1. Lineage (NCBI taxonomy): Eukaryota > Euglenozoa > Diplonemea > Diplonemida > Diplonemidae > Diplonema > Diplonema papillatum. The sequence goes on from JAPJBO010000533.1 coordinate 102,353, forward strand.
CTCTTCTTCAGCGCTGGTCGTTCGCTGGTTCCTGGCGTTGGTGGCGGCCTTTTGGTCGCCCGTCCGGTCGTCGCCGTCTCCTTTTTCGTTGCCGCGGGCGGCGCTTGCGCCGCTCGCTTTCCAACTGGCGTTCCCCGTTGTACGCCCACCTGGGTGGGTGAGGAGGGCCTCTTCTTCTTGTTGCGTCCGGGGGTTGACGGGACGTTCGGTTCGTTGGACTGGTGGTGGCCGCGGCGGCAACATGCCGCCGGTCGCCTCTGCGTCAGCGTAGGGAGCCTCTTGCACTCTTGGCAGGTTCCTCTGCCATGCGTGCGGCAGGCATGATGCCCGCTGCGGCAACACGCCGCCGCCGTCTTGCACTCGCCGCACTTCGTCGTGCTGTGCTCTGTGCACACCGCGATCGGCTGCCCATCGTTCGCGTGGTGATGGTGCCGGCAGCACATCTCTACCGTGGGCACGTCCCTTCGGACGAGTGCTCTGCACGCCTCACACTTCCCTTTGTGATGGGTCGCGCACGTGACGAGTGCCTTCTCTCCGGCATATGCACGGGGTCTGGGTGCAGTTGTGGTGGGGCAGGCAGGGCCCACCTCGCCGCTCTCCCGATCGTCCAGTCAGGGTACGCCGGGCACTGCGTCCCTACATCGCTTCCTTTCACTTGTTCCTCAAGTATCGTCCCCGTGTGTGCCTCGCGAAAGCGTGGCCTGGGCCGTATACCCGATATCCCCGTGATGCCCATGAACGACAGCGACGTCGTCGGGCACACCCTCTCTCCTCTCATGCAGCTTCCCAGCCCTTGCTGTGCCGCCAGCTTGTCCAACGCGCTCATCATGCAGCGCAGGTCGTTTCCCCGTTCTCTCACCCCCTTCGGCGCATTCCCGTGCAGCGACATGCTGAGGCCCGAGAAGAGTTCAAAGTCGATCGCAAGCTCTAGCATTGACGCCTGCCCGCTCTCGGTCCACTGCATGTCAGACAGCCACGCTACCAACGCATAAAACGTCGGTAGTCCCCAGGTCTTGTTTCGCTCCCACGTCCATGCCGGGGCAATCCGCGCGAAGGGGTGGTCAAACTACTCGGCAGGCATCGCATCCGCTCTCGACCAGGGGGTCGTGGGGTTCCTGGCTACCCAGCCACGTGCTTCGAGCCCTGCACGTTCCGCAAGGATTTCAGCCATCATCTCCTGGAGCCGCCTCGATAAGTGGGCGTTCCCCGGTACAACCACACCATGTTCCAGCGTGCATCGGGGCCACTCGGTTCGGTTGGCCGCCATCAGCCCGGCGTGTGCTTCCCGCCGGCGAATGTGTGAGTATGCGTCGCAGTCCCAGTAGATATGCTGTTCGTTCTCCGTCACGCCGCTCCCACAGTGCTTGCAGCTGGGCGCCTGCGGCTCAGCTCCAGCCTGCCTCATCCGCGACGTGAACTCCGCCGTGTTCACACCCCCCGCAATCGCAACTCGAATTAGCTTCGCCGTGTGCGCGGAACATTCCCTCGTCTTCCAGAACGCATTCGTGCGCTCCAAGTCGGCTCTTTCCAGCCCCTGATATCCTGGCCTTCTCGCCATCAGTCGGGCCCACGTCCTCGTTCTCAGGTCCGCCCTCACTTCGTGCCCCCTCTTCGAGGGCGACGAGGCCAGCGGGTCGAACACTGCACCATTCCGTCGTAGCGTGCGAGATAGGGGCCCAGGCTCCCATATGTGTCCACACTCCTCCATGCTCCTCATCGCCAGCCCGACTGGGCCGAGGGGTTGGTCCCCCTCGGCGTACCGCCCCCGGATACTCTCCATCAGAGGTAGCAGTCGCGGCAGCCTCTCGCACGCCGCGTAGAACGCCGTCGTCACCCGGTACGCTAAACGAAATGAGTGGTATAGCAAAGGATGCGTCAGCACACCTTTTTTTTGTCTTTTTCAATTATAACCTTCTGCAATCTCCGTGAACCTTGTGGGATGAGTTGAATATCAAAGGATGCTTCAGCACACCGCTCCTTACCTAATCTGAATTACAACTTTCAGCACTTTCTCCTGTGGTTCCCCACGGAATGAGTGGTATAACAAAGGATGCGGCAGCACACCGTTTTTTGTCTTTTTTCAATTATAACCTTCTGCAATCTCCGTGAACCTTGTGGGATGAGTTGAATATCAAAGGATGCTTCAGCACACCGCTCCTTATCTAATCTGAATTACAACTTCCAGCACTTTCTCCTGTGGTCCCCCACGGAATGAGTGGTATAACAAAGGATGCGTCAGCACACCTTTTTTTTGTCTTTTTCAATTGGTCCCCCACGAAATGAGTGGTATAGCAAAGGATGCGTCAGCACACCTTTTTTTTGTCTTTTTCAATTATAACCTTCTGCAATCTCCGTGAACCTTGTGGGATGAGTTGAATATCAAAGGATGCTTCAGCACACCGCTCCTTACCTAATCTGAATTACAACTTTCCGCACTTTCTCCTGTGGTCCCCCACGGAATGAGTGGTATAACAAAGGATGCGGCAGCACACCGTTTTTTGTCAGTTTCAATTATAACGTTCTGCAATCTCCGTGAACCTGGTGGGATGAGTTGAATATCAAAGGATGCTTCAGCACACCGCTCCTTACCTAATCTGAATTACAACTTTCAGCACTTTCTCCTGTGGTCCCCCACGGAATGAGTGGTATAACAAAGGATGCGGCAGCACACCGTTTTTTGTCAGTTTCAATTATAACCTTCTGCAATCTCCGTGAACCTGGTGGGATGAGTTGAATATCAAAGGATGCTTCAGCACACCGCTCCTTACCTAATCTGAATTACAACTTTCCGCACTTTCTCCTGTGGTCCCCCACGAAATGAGTGGTATAACAAAGGATGCGTCAGCACACCGTTTTTTTGTCTTTTTCAATTGGTCCCCCACGAAATGAGTGGTATAGCATTGAGTTCTTTTAAGTACATGAACCACATGGATTAGCATGCACTGCCTCGATAGCCAGGTTATCGGATGACGTCGTCACCTGCCATTGCGTCGTCAAGGTCGAGCATTTGTGGCGCTAGCGGGATTTGGCTTTCTTGCGATTCCAAAGACTGAGTCGGCGAGTACGAGGGCGGGCAGGAATGCCTGTTTTCCACTTTCGAGGGCATTGGTGTGCCCGTGGTTCCCGGTCGTTTCGGAGAGCTGCTTGCCCTCGGTACCTTCTTCTTCCTTCGTTGCACCCCTGAGTCGGGTGTGGTCGTCTTCGTCTTCTTCCGCTTGCGGCCGGCGATCGGGCCTCCCTTCGGGGTGCCGAGCACCCTCTTCTTCAGCGCTGGTCGTTCGCTGGTTCCTGGCGTTGGTGGCGGCCTCTTGGTCGCCCGTCCGGTCGTCGCCGTCCCCTTTTTCGTTGCCGCGAGCGGCGCTCGCGCCGCTCGCTTTCCTACTGGCGTTTCCCGTTGTACACCCACCTGGGTGGGTGAGGAGGGCCTCTTCTTCTTGTTGCGTCCGGGGGTTGACTGGACGTTCGGCTTGTTGGACTGGTGGTGGCCGCGGCTGCAACATGCCGCCGGTCGCCTCTGCGTCAGCGTAGGCAGCATTTTGCACTCTTGGCAGGTTCCTCTGCCATGCGTGCGGCAGGCATGATGCCCGCTGCGGCAACACGCCGCCGCCGTCTTGCACTCGCCGCATTTCGTCGTGCTGTGCTCTGTGCACACCGAGATCGGCTGCCCATCGTTCGCGTGGTGATGGTGCCGGCAGCACATCTCTACCGTGGGAACGTCCCTTCGGACGAGTCCTCTGCACGCCTCACACTTCCCTTTGTGATGGGTCGCGCACGTGACGATTGCCTTCTCTATACCGACACCCGGCGGTCTGGGTGCAGTTGTGGTGGGGCAGGCAGGGCCCACCTCGCCGCTCTCCCGGTCGTCCAGTCAGGGTACGTCGGGCACTGCGTCCCTACATCGCTTCCTTTCACTTGTTCCTCAAGTATCGTCCCCGTGTGTGCCTCGCGAAAGCGTGGCCTGGGCCGTATACCCGATATCCCCGTGATGCCCATGAACGACAGCGACGTCGTCGGGCACACCCTCTCTCCTCTCATGCAGCTTCCCAGCCCTTGCTGTGCCGCCAGCTTGTCCAACGCGCTCATCATGCAGCGCAGGACGTTTCCCCGTTCTCTCACCCCCTTCGGCGCATTCCCGTGCAGCGGCATGCTGAGGCCCGAGAAGAGTTCAAAGTCGATCGCAAGCTCTAGCATTGACGCCTGCCCGTTCTCGGTCCATTGCATGTCCGACAGCCACGCTACCAACGCATAAAACGTCGGTAGTCCCCAGGCCTTGTTCCGCTCCCACGTCCACGCCGGGGCAATCCGCGCGAAGGGGTGGTCAAATTTCTCGGCAGGCATCGCATTCGCTCTCGACCAGGGGGTCGTGGGGTTCCTGGCCACCCAGCCACGTGCTTCGAGCCCAGCCCGTTCCGCAAGGATTTCAGCCATCATCTCCTGGAGCCGCCTCGAGAATTGGGCATTCTCGGGTACTACCACACCGTGTTCCAGCGTGCATCTGGGCCAGTCGGCCCGGTTGGCTGCCATCAGCTCGGCATGTGCCTTGCCAATTGGTCCCCCACGAAATGAGTGGTATAGCATTGAGTTCTTTTAAGTACATGAACCACATGGATTAGCATGCACTGCCTTGAAAGTCAGGTTATCGGATGACGTCGTCACCTGCCATTGCGTCGTCAAGGTCGAGCATTTGTGGAGCTAGCGGGGTTTGGCTTTCTTGCGATTCCAGAGACTGAGTCGGCGAGTACGAGGGCGGGCACGTGTGTCCGTTTTTCACTTTCGAGGGCATTGGTGTGCCCGTGGTCCCCGGTCGTTTCTGAGAGCTGCTTGCCCTCGGTTCCTTCTTCTTCCTTCGATGCACCCCTGAGTCGGGGGTGGTCGCCTTCGTCTTCTTCCGCTTGCGGCCGGCGATCGGGCCTTCCTTCGGGGTGCCTAGCACCCTCTTCTTCAGCGCTGGTCGTTCGCTGGTTCCTGGCGTTGGTGGCGGCCTTTTGGTCGCCCGTCCGGTCGTCGCCGTCTCCTTTTTCGTTGCCGCGGGCGGCGCTTGCGCCGCTCGCTTTCCAACTGGCGTTCCCCGTTGTACGCCCACCTGGGTGGGTGAGGAGGGCCTCTTCTTCTTGTTGCGTCCGGGGGTTGACGGGACGTTCGGTTCGTTGGACTGGTGGTGGCCGCGGCGGCAACATGCCGCCGGTCGCCTCTGCGTCAGCGTAGGGAGCCTCTTGCACTCTTGGCAGGTTCCTCTGCCATGCGTGCGGCAGGCATGATGCCCGCTGCGGCAACACGCCGCCGCCGTCTTGCACTCGCCGCACTTCGTCGTGCTGTGCTCTGTGCACACCGCGATCGGCTGCCCATCGTTCGCGTGGTGATGGTGCCGGCAGCACATCTCTACCGTGGGCACGTCCCTTCGGACGAGTGCTCTGCACGCCTCACACTTCCCTTTGTGATGGGTCGCGCACGTGACGAGTGCCTTCTCTCCGGCATATGCACGGGGTCTGGGTGCAGTTGTGGTGGGGCAGGCAGGGCCCACCTCGCCGCTCTCCCGATCGTCCAGTCAGGGTACGCCGGGCACTGCGTCCCTACATCGCTTCCTTTCACTTGTTCCTCAAGTATCGTCCCCGTGTGTGCCTCGCGAAAGCGTGGCCTGGGCCGTATACCCGATATCCCCGTGATGCCCATGAACGACAGCGACGTCGTCGGGCACACCCTCTCTCCTCTCATGCAGCTTCCCAGCCCTTGCTGTGCCGCCAGCTTGTCCAACGCGCTCATCATGCAGCGCAGGTCGTTTCCCCGTTCTCTCACCCCCTTCGGCGCATTCCCGTGCAGCGACATGCTGAGGCCCGAGAAGAGTTCAAAGTCGATCGCAAGCTCTAGCATTGACGCCTGCCCGCTCTCGGTCCACTGCATGTCAGACAGCCACGCTACCAACGCATAAAACGTCGGTAGTCCCCAGGTCTTGTTTCGCTCCCACGTCCATGCCGGGGCAATCCGCGCGAAGGGGTGGTCAAACTACTCGGCAGGCATCGCATCCGCTCTCGACCAGGGGGTCGTGGGGTTCCTGGCTACCCAGCCACGTGCTTCGAGCCCTGCACGTTCCGCAAGGATTTCAGCCATCATCTCCTGGAGCCGCCTCGATAAGTGGGCGTTCCCCGGTACAACCACACCATGTTCCAGCGTGCATCGGGGCCACTCGGTTCGGTTGGCCGCCATCAGCCCGGCGTGTGCTTCCCGCCGGCGAATGTGTGAGTATGCGTCGCAGTCCCAGTAGATATGCTGTTCGTTCTCCGTCACGCCGCTCCCACAGTGCTTGCAGCTGGGCGCCTGCGGCTCAGCTCCAGCCTGCCTCATCCGCGACGTGAACTCCGCCGTGTTCACACCCCCCGCAATCGCAACTCGAATTAGCTTCGCCGTGTGCGCGGAACATTCCCTCGTCTTCCAGAACGCATTCGTGCGCTCCAAGTCGGCTCTTTCCAGCCCCTGATATCCTGGCCTTCTCGCCATCAGTCGGGCCCACGTCCTCGTTCTCAGGTCCGCCCTCACTTCGTGCCCCCTCTTCGAGGGCGACGAGGCCAGCGGGTCGAACACTGCACCATTCCGTCGTAGCGTGCGAGATAGGGGCCCAGGCTCCCATATGTGTCCACACTCCTCCATGCTCCTCATCGCCAGCCCGACTGGGCCGAGGGGTTGGTCCCCCTCGGCGTACCGCCCCCGGATACTCTCCATCAGAGGTAGCAGTCGCGGCAGCCTCTCGCACGCCGCGTAGAACGCCGTCGTCACCCGGTACGCTAAACGAAATGAGTGGTATAGCAAAGGATGCGTCAGCACACCTTTTTTTTGTCTTTTTCAATTATAACCTTCTGCAATCTCCGTGAACCTTGTGGGATGAGTTGAATATCAAAGGATGCTTCAGCACACCGCTCCTTACCTAATCTGAATTACAACTTTCAGCACTTTCTCCTGTGGTTCCCCACGGAATGAGTGGTATAACAAAGGATGCGGCAGCACACCGTTTTTTGTCTTTTTTCAATTATAACCTTCTGCAATCTCCGTGAACCTTGTGGGATGAGTTGAATATCAAAGGATGCTTCAGCACACCGCTCCTTACCTAATCTGAATTACAACTTTCAGCACTTTCTCCTGTGGTTCCCCACGGAATGAGTGGTATAACAAAGGATGCGGCAGCACACCGTTTTTTGTCTTTTTTCAATTATAACCTTCTGCAATCTCCGTGAACCTTGTGGGATGAGTTGAATATCAAAGGATGCTTCAGCACACCGCTCGTTATCTAATCTGAATTACAACTTCCAGCACTTTCTCCTGTGGTCCCCCACGGAATGAGTGGTATAACAAAGGATGCGTCAGCACACCTTTTTTTTGTCTTTTTCAATTGGTCCCCCACGAAATGAGTGGTATAGCAAAGGATGCGTCAGCACACCTTTTTTTTGTCTTTTTCAATTATAACCTTCTGCAATCTCCGTGAACCTTGTGGGATGAGTTGAATATCAAAGGATGCTTCAGCACACCGCTCCTTACCTAATCTGAATTACAACTTTCCGCACTTTCTCCTGTGGTCCCCCACGGAATGAGTGGTATAACAAAGGATGCGGCAGCACACCGTTTTTTGTCAGTTTCAATTATAACGTTCTGCAATCTCCGTGAACCTGGTGGGATGAGTTGAATATCAAAGGATGCTTCAGCACACCGCTCCTTACCTAATCTGAATTACAACTTTCAGCACTTTCTCCTGTGGTCCCCCACGGAATGAGTGGTATAACAAAGGATGCGGCAGCACACCGTTTTTTGTCAGTTTCAATTATAACCTTCTGCAATCTCCGTGAACCTGGTGGGATGAGTTGAATATCAAAGGATGCTTCAGCACACCGCTCCTTACCTAATCTGAATTACAACTTTCCGCACTTTCTCCTGTGGTCCCCCACGAAATGAGTGGTATAACAAAGGATGCGTCAGCACACCGTTTTTTTGTCTTTTTCAATTGGTCCCCCACGAAATGAGTGGTATAGCATTGAGTTCTTTTAAGTACATGAACCACATGGATTAGCATGCACTGCCTCGATAGCCAGGTTATCGGATGACGTCGTCACCTGCCATTGCGTCGTCAAGGTCGAGCATTTGTGGCGCTAGCGGGATTTGGCTTTCTTGCGATTCCAAAGACTGAGTCGGCGAGTACGAGGGCGGGCAGGAATGCCTGTTTTCCACTTTCGAGGGCATTGGTGTGCCCGTGGTTCCCGGTCGTTTCGGAGAGCTGCTTGCCCTCGGTACCTTCTTCTTCCTTCGTTGCACCCCTGAGTCGGGTGTGGTCGTCTTCGTCTTCTTCCGCTTGCGGCCGGCGATCGGGCCTCCCTTCGGGGTGCCGAGCACCCTCTTCTTCAGCGCTGGTCGTTCGCTGGTTCCTGGCGTTGGTGGCGGCCTCTTGGTCGCCCGTCCGGTCGTCGCCGTCCCCTTTTTCGTTGCCGCGAGCGGCGCTCGCGCCGCTCGCTTTCCTACTGGCGTTTCCCGTTGTACACCCACCTGGGTGGGTGAGGAGGGCCTCTTCTTCTTGTTGCGTCCGGGGGTTGACTGGACGTTCGGCTTGTTGGACTGGTGGTGGCCGCGGCTGCAACATGCCGCCGGTCGCCTCTGCGTCAGCGTAGGCAGCATTTTGCACTCTTGGCAGGTTCCTCTGCCATGCGTGCGGCAGGCATGATGCCCGCTGCGGCAACACGCCGCCGCCGTCTTGCACTCGCCGCATTTCGTCGTGCTGTGCTCTGTGCACACCGAGATCGGCTGCCCATCGTTCGCGTGGTGATGGTGCCGGCAGCACATCTCTACCGTGGGAACGTCCCTTCGGACGAGTCCTCTGCACGCCTCACACTTCCCTTTGTGATGGGTCGCGCACGTGACGATTGCCTTCTCTATACCGACACCCGGCGGTCTGGGTGCAGTTGTGGTGGGGCAGGCAGGGCCCACCTCGCCGCTCTCCCGGTCGTCCAGTCAGGGTACGTCGGGCACTGCGTCCCTACATCGCTTCCTTTCACTTGTTCCTCAAGTATCGTCCCCGTGTGTGCCTCGCGAAAGCGTGGCCTGGGCCGTATACCCGATATCCCCGTGATGCCCATGAACGACAGCGACGTCGTCGGGCACACCCTCTCTCCTCTCATGCAGCTTCCCAGCCCTTGCTGTGCCGCCAGCTTGTCCAACGCGCTCATCATGCAGCGCAGGACGTTTCCCCGTTCTCTCACCCCCTTCGGCGCATTCCCGTGCAGCGGCATGCTGAGGCCCGAGAAGAGTTCAAAGTCGATCGCAAGCTCTAGCATTGACGCCTGCCCGTTCTCGGTCCATTGCATGTCCGACAGCCACGCTACCAACGCATAAAACGTCGGTAGTCCCCAGGTCTTGTTCCGCTCCCACGTCCACGCCGGGGCAATCCGCGCGAAGGGGTGGTCAAATTTCTCGGCAGGCATCGCATTCGCTCTCGACCAGGGGGTCGTGGGGTTCCTGGCCACCCAGCCACGTGCTTCGAGCCCAGCCCGTTCCGCAAGGATTTCAGCCATCATCTCCTGGAGCCGCCTCGAGAATTGGGCATTCTCGGGTACTACCACACCGTGTTCCAGCGTGCATCTGGGCCAGTCGGCCCGGTTGGCTGCCATCAGCTCGGCATGTGCCTTGCCAATTGGTCCCCCACGAAATGAGTGGTATAGCATTGAGTTCTTTTAAGTACATGAACCACATGGATTAGCATGCACTGCCTTGAAAGTCAGGTTATCGGATGACGTCGTCACCTGCCATTGCGTCGTCAAGGTCGAGCATTTGTGGAGCTAGCGGGGTTTGGCTTTCTTGCGATTCCAGAGACTGAGTCGGCGAGTACGAGGGCGGGCACGTGTGTCCGTTTTTCACTTTCGAGGGCATTGGTGTGCCCGTGGTCCCCGGTCGTTTCTGAGAGCTGCTTGCCCTCGGTTCCTTCTTCTTCCTTCGATGCACCCCTGAGTCGGGGGTGGTCGCCTTCGTCTTCTTCCGCTTGCGGCCGGCGATCGGGCCTTCCTTCGGGGTGCCTAGCACCCTCTTCTTCAGCGCTGGTCGTTCGCTGGTTCCTGGCGTTGGTGGCGGCCTTTTGGTCGCCCGTCCGGTCGTCGCCGTCTCCTTTTTCGTTGCCGCGGGCGGCGCTTGCGCCGCTCGCTTTCCAACTGGCGTTCCCCGTTGTACGCCCACCTGGGTGGGTGAGGAGGGCCTCTTCTTCTTGTTGCGTCCGGGGGTTGACGGGACGTTCGGTTCGTTGGACTGGTGGTGGCCGCGGCGGCAACATGCCGCCGGTCGCCTCTGCGTCAGCGTAGGGAGCCTCTTGCACTCTTGGCAGGTTCCTCTGCCATGCGTGCGGCAGGCATGATGCCCGCTGCGGCAACACGCCGCCGCCGTCTTGCACTCGCCGCACTTCGTCGTGCTGTGCTCTGTGCACACCGCGATCGGCTGCCCATCGTTCGCGTGGTGATGGTGCCGGCAGCACATCTCTACCGTGGGCACGTCCCTTCGGACGAGTGCTCTGCACGCCTCACACTTCCCTTTGTGATGGGTCGCGCACGTGACGAGTGCCTTCTCTCCGGCATATGCACGGGGTCTGGGTGCAGTTGTGGTGGGGCAGGCAGGGCCCACCTCGCCGCTCTCCCGATCGTCCAGTCAGGGTACGCCGGGCACTGCGTCCCTACATCGCTTCCTTTCACTTGTTCCTCAAGTATCGTCCCCGTGTGTGCCTCGCGAAAGCGTGGCCTGGGCCGTATACCCGATATCCCCGTGATGCCCATGAACGACAGCGACGTCGTCGGGCACACCCTCTCTCCTCTCATGCAGCTTCCCAGCCCTTGCTGTGCCGCCAGCTTGTCCAACGCGCTCATCATGCAGCGCAGGTCGTTTCCCCGTTCTCTCACCCCCTTCGGCGCATTCCCGTGCAGCGACATGCTGAGGCCCGAGAAGAGTTCAAAGTCGATCGCAAGCTCTAGCATTGACGCCTGCCCGCTCTCGGTCCACTGCATGTCAGACAGCCACGCTACCAACGCATAAAACGTCGGTAGTCCCCAGGTCTTGTTTCGCTCCCACGTCCATGCCGGGGCAATCCGCGCGAAGGGGTGGTCAAACTACTCGGCAGGCATCGCATCCGCTCTCGACCAGGGGGTCGTGGGGTTCCTGGCTACCCAGCCACGTGCTTCGAGCCCTGCACGTTCCGCAAGGATTTCAGCCATCATCTCCTGGAGCCGCCTCGATAAGTGGGCGTTCCCCGGTACAACCACACCATGTTCCAGCGTGCATCGGGGCCACTCGGTTCGGTTGGCCGCCATCAGCCCGGCGTGTGCTTCCCGCCGGCGAATGTGTGAGTATGCGTCGCAGTCCCAGTAGATATGCTGTTCGTTCTCCGTCACGCCGCTCCCACAGTGCTTGCAGCTGGGCGCCTGCGGCTCAGCTCCAGCCTGCCTCATCCGCGACGTGAACTCCGCCGTGTTCACACCCCCCGCAATCGCAACTCGAATTAGCTTCGCCGTGTGCGCGGAACATTCCCTCGTCTTCCAGAACGCATTCGTGCGCTCCAAGTCGGCTCTTTCCAGCCCCTGATATCCTGGCCTTCTCGCCATCAGTCGGGCCCACGTCCTCGTTCTCAGGTCCGCCCTCACTTCGTGCCCCCTCTTCGAGGGCGACGAGGCCAGCGGGTCGAACACTGCACCATTCCGTCGTAGCGTGCGAGATAGGGGCCCAGGCTCCCATATGTGTCCACACTCCTCCATGCTCCTCATCGCCAGCCCGACTGGGCCGAGGGGTTGGTCCCCCTCGACGCCGGGAGCCCGCTCAGCCCGAGCGGAGCGCCAGGTCTCCGAGTAGTGGCAGTGTTTGCTCGAGCAACGACGGCGGCCCGTCTCGATCCGACAATCTATAGATCCATCCGACGTAGTCGTTCGCGGCGAATCACGCCACTGGGAGTTGTGGCACAGCGGCTATGCGGGGTACGTCACGTTCTTGTTTCGATTGTTCGTGCTGTGCGCGAAGGCGAGTAGAGGGTGATTTTCTACTCGATGCGAACTTCTGCAGCGACGTGCTGTGCACACACTGAGCTGTTCCGGATACTACATAAGCAGTATGGGCCCTGGGGGGAAAGATAGGTTGGTTGCTTGGCTTGTCCGTATGCAGGCACTGACTTTTCCCGTTTAGGCCTTCAGCTGTTCCGAACGGTGCCTACTACACATTACTAACATAACTTACACGCACTCGTTGCTCGCCTGTCGGGGCTCAGGTTCTGGCGGCTGCTTGCGAGCTTCGAGTGGCACTGCGGCTTTCGCCACGCCATCCGAAAATGCGAAGGAATCCTGGGGGGACGTGGGCCCGGTCCGGGAGGGCAAGTTCTCAAGATCAGTCGCTGTTGTTGAAGATCCATTGATCGGGAAATCCTTCTTCAGAACCATGCGATTCAACTCGCGGACCGAGAACGAGCATCACGTATCCAACACCCAGTTATGCTGAGACAGTGCGTGACCGATTCGGACACTTCAGTGTGAACACACAGCACGTCACTGCAAAAAGTTCGCTGCGTACCAACCTACTCGGCTCTGCGCAGAGCACGAACATGAAGCCGCAGTGCCGCACGGAAACTGAGCACCAGCTCAGGCTGAGTAGCTTCGCAATGAAGCGACAACCTCAACGGTCCCAGAACCGTGAGTCGAACCAAAAAGAGTTTCCTTCAACCAGTGTACAGTAGTGGTATGTCCTTGGACAGAGTGAGCCAATGCCTCTCATCTCACCTTTAAGACACGGCTGTGCCACGCATGCTCTTGACAGAAGCTAGCATCCGGCATTGTGCATGCGTGTTACCGTCGTTGGTATTGACAAGGGACTTCATCGGTCGCTCGAGTGAGCTTCGCTACTTCACCGCCGTAGGTTCCCCTGCCCTGGGAGGCCTGCTTGGCTGTCCTTGGAGTGTGCTTCCATGTCAATGCTGCTTCGTTTTTGGACTTCTTCCGGTTTCGCACGATCATTGACGATTCCCAACGCCCAGTCTTCCCTTGGTGCACGGCTCGCGTCCCGTCTCTGTAGTCCGTCTCTCGCGCTTGACTTCGTGTTTCCATCGGGCCTGCTTGCGTTGCCATTCCGATGAGTAGTTCCTGTGGGCGGAACCTGCCGTACGAGGTGGCAGCTTTGCGGAGTCGCCTGCGGCACGGCGCGCACCTTTTTACCGGCCTTCCTCGCTGTCTGCTCTCGTGCGTGGGCCCGTGGGCCCACGCACGAGAGGGTCCTTGTGTTCAGCGGCCGTGATCCCGCCTCTCCAGTAACTACAGTAGTGGCAGGACCTTCGCCACAGGCTTCGGCACATCCGGAAAGAGAAGTTCCGGGTAGAAGAATTCTGCGCAAGATCTTTCCAGCGCCCCTTTCTGACTCAGAGTCACACGGAAGTGTTCGTTCTTGTAGATAACAACGAAGTCACGTTGGGTCTCGCCTGCGGCCTGGGCTCCTGAGCCTGCCTCAGGCTGAGGCTGGAGTCGTCCATCATTGATGTCGATTCACACTCTCACTCTTCTTGGCACCCGAACCTACTCAGTACGCACATAGGCTACCGCGCGGCCAGTGAGACAAATTCAGTGCAAGCCATTCTCCTTGAAACGATGCCTCGATAAGGACCTTATTAAGGTTGGCCGTGCAGGAAAGTTCATGACAAGGAGGTGGCTAAAGTCTGATGTGGTGGTGTGGTGGGGAAGACTCGTCTGCCAGCTGTCAAATTTCTCGAAAGATCCAAATTCACTCACGGGGCAAAGCTGAGGCCAAAATGTGACGGGAATGTCGCGAAAAAGGTTCCGAAAGCGATTTCGAGCCCAAATACACTGTGAAATCCTTTGTGTAATTCTTGTGTAATTTTGTGTAATGCTTTGTGTAATTTTGTGTAATTTCTTGTGTAATTTTGTGTATGCTTTGTGTAATTTTGTGTACACAATGTGTAATTTTGTGTACACAAAAGCCACACTGGCTGAGGGACCTCGCACAGATGCATCCCCAGGGGAAGTGCTCGGGTTTGAAGAAGAGCCGCATGGTTGGGCAACCACCATGGGTGGCTACAGCCACCGGTGGTTGCCATCCTAGTGGCTGTCGGGGGTTATTCCTCTCCTACGCTGTCGGTAGGGATCCCGCTTTCGCAACAGGGAGAAGAGTACTCCACTGAAACCTGTGGCATGAATCTGTGCAACGAGTGTCGACGCTCCCGGCTTCGTGAAGTTCACTGCAGATGCCAGGAAACTGGAAGGAAACAATGCGAATAAGCAGTTCCACAGCCTAGAAGGTGCCCACAGTGTGGCAGATGTTTCCAAAAGGATGGGCAAGCTCACGAGCCCAGTGCCAGCAGTAGTAGGGCCCATCGTCCCATGACCCCAGATTCCGGGCCAGGTACAGTCTCACAACACAAGGGGTTCTTCTTCGCCCCTCAGCCTCAGTCAATCGCAGTTAGATGGCTTTCCGCACAGGCTCATCCGACTCGCTTGCAAGCAGTTCTCGTTTTCCTTCCTTCCTTCCTTCCTTCCTTCCTTCCTTCCTTCCTTCCTTCCTTCCTTCCTTCCTTCCTTCCTTCCTTCCTTCCTTCCTTCCTTCCTTCCTTCCTTCCTTCTTCCTTCCTTCCTTCCTTCCTTCCTTCCTTCCTTCCTTCCTTCCTTCCTTCCTTCCTTCCTTCCTTCCTCCTTCCTTCCTTCCTTCCTTCCTTCTTCCTTCCTCCTTCCTTCCTTCCTTCCTTCCTTCCTTCCTTCCTTCCTTCCTTCCTTCTTCCTTCCTTCCTTCCTTCCTTCTTCCTTCCTTCCTTCCTTCCTTCCTTCCTTCCTTCCTTCCTTCCTTCCTTCCTTCCTTCCTTCCTTCCTTCCTTCCTTCCTTCCTTCCTTCCTTCCTTCCTTCCTTCCTTCCTTCCTTCCTTCCTATGTAGCAGTGTTGCGCCTGTGCAGCCGTAGTACTGCACAGGTGCTCCAATGGGCATCGTCTGCACCACAGAATTGAAAGTCTTGTGACTTTTTTTGAAGGGTTCTCATTTTCTTGCACGACTGTGTATCGTTCAAGGCATAGTTTCTTGCCATGCCAAAAACAGCCAGCCCTGGGGCTGCCCCAACTATGGTTGAGATCCCTTTTGGCTGGGCACCTGGTATTGACCGCCATTGGAGTCGTGTCTGCAGTTTGCAGGTATTCCCAGGCGGGGACTTCTGCGTCCGTGATATCTCAAAAATTTCCGAGTGCCCGAAGTGGTCCAGGCAGTGTGGGGTATAGCCACCAGCCACCGGTGGCTCAGAATGGCTGGAAACAAAATTCAACTAGCATACCCAAAAAAGCTCAAAAAAGTGAAAAAAAAGTGTTGAAACTGGATTTTAAGCCTCGATTGAGGATTTTTGAGCAATTCTTTTTCAGTTTGCACCCCCCCCCTTCCCCCAGAAGCCCTTTCGGAATCTCTGGCGGCTTCTCCTGGGCCTGATCCTGCCATTTCTTGCTCCTGGAAGCCGGTCCACAGGAGCAGATCTTTTTCGACGAACTTTTGCTCGATATCAGCTCCGATGAAAATCTGCGAAAAATGGAGCCAAGGACGAAAAATTATGAACGTGGCAGTGTTCGGGACGTTGACACATGTGGAAATGGAAATCGTGAAAACGGAAATAAGCGTTGGAAAATATGGAAAGTTTCACCAGAGTCAATGCCCGCAGGTGGGGGTTTTTCTCCGGTTTTTCTCCAGAGTCAATGCCCGCAGGACCGGTTTTTTTCCTCTTGCATCCGACGAGGGAACAGAATTGCGCCGGTAGGTTCGACCTTTTTGGCTTGGGTCTATGGTAGCGGTGTTTTGGTTAGGGAGTCGATTCCCGCCCTTCCCAATGAAAACCCACTACCAGGTTTTCCGCGCCCGGTGCTCTGCATCTCGAAAGGTCCCACGAACCACGCGCTTACGCTATGACCCCCGGACCTATTTTTCACAGATCTCTTCATCGGAGTTGAAAGCGAGCAATTTTTTGTCGAAAAAGTGCTGTGCCGTGGACCAGCGAAGAAATTTCACCAACCAGGGAATCGATTCCCGCCCTTCCCAATGAAACCTGGTAGTTTCCGCGCCCGGTGCTCAGCATCTCGCAAGGTCCCGAGAACCACGCGCTTACTTTATAGCCCCCGGCCCTATTTTTCACAGATCTCTTCATCGGAGCTGATATCGAGCAAAAATTCGTCGAAAAGGTCTGCCACGTGGACCAGCGAAGAAATGTCACCAACAAGGGATCGATTCCCGTCCTTCCCAGTGTAAACCTGGTTATCTCCTCGCCCGGTGCCCTGCACCTCGTAGGGACCCACGAACCACGCACATGATTTTTGATCTCCGAGTCTACTTTTCACGGATCTCTTCATCGGAGCTGAAAGCGAGCAAAAAATCGTCGAAAAAGGTGTGCTACATGGACCAGCGAAGAAAAACCACCAACCAGAGGATCGATTCCCACCTCGCCAGTGTTTACCTGGTAGTTTCCACGCCCGGTGCCCTGCAACTTGGAAGGGTCCACGAACCACGCACATACCTTTTTTCCTCGAGTCGATTCTTCACGGATCTCTTCATCGGAGCTGAAAGCGAGCAAAAAATCGTCGTAAAAGGTCTGCCACGTCAACCAGCGGGAAAATGCCACGAACCAGGGTATTCACTACTATGTGAGCGCACCAGCAAACCAGAAAAGCCAGAGACAGGCCCGATTCTGGGGGGGGGGGGGGGGGGGGTCGCTAAAAAACGGAAATGAGGCGAAACCCATGGTTTCTACGCGTTTTCCCGGCATTTTTGCCCCCCTACCCCGGGTTTTTCACCAAAAGAAAACTTTTCGAAATCTCAGCCATTCTGAGCCATCGAGCCATCGAGCCACCAGTGGCTGGCCAGCCAGTGGCTGCCACTGGCTGCCAGTGGCTGTCCCCCACACTGGTCCAGGTGACCAGAAGTAGCGGAGTCGTCCGAGTTGTCATGTCGACCCTGCACAAACTATTTTTTTTTTCCAACTATTTTTTTTTGTCGGTGAGAAAAAACACGCAGTCTTTTTTCGCTTGGTCTTATTCTCCCAACAATATAGGTGAACACCCAAACACACACCTTCTCCCTTTCCGATTTTTTGCGCCACTGACCCGCAGGTCAGAAAAAATTTCAAAGTCGAGACCAGAATATGCCGCCGAAGGCGCAGGCGAGAAACGGGGATGAACTTCTGGAACGGGAGAAGAGGATGGAGGAGCTGGAGCGGTCGCTTAAAGAGCGCGAGGATAAGCTGAGGGAGGCTGAAGAGCGGCTGAAAGAGCAGCAGCAGCAGCGGGGAAGACCGCTGGAGGACCCGGATGAACCGCGGGCGAAGCGAAGCAGGCCAGCACCACAACAGGAGTTGCGTCCCGAAGCGTTGCTGCCGATGTTGGACGTCGATCGGGCGGGGGCCATCTTTGATGCCTTCGAGGATGAGTACCCGGGCTTCTGGCAGAAGATGGACGCCGATGCGCTGCAGGAATTGGCCCTGGCGGGCGATGAGCGGGAGGCGTTGGAGCTATTGGACCGGCACGTGCCCCCAGTGGGAAATAGTATGGTGCTTGACGAGGATGAGGAAGACGACTTCAAGATGCTGGAGGCGACATTTTGGAAGGACGCTCCTATCGGGGTCGGGGGTTTTGCTCTTCTCGAAGGTACGGTGTCACGCCTGTACAGGTTTCGCAGCAATAGGGAACTGCAGGAGAGACGGGATGATGTGACTACCAAAGTCCGGGAGCACCTGCGAATGCGGGGTCCGATGGCCACGCCGATGTGGCTGCTAAAGCTGACTCGGCTGTTCAACGAGTACGAACAGCTGCAGGCGGTCTACGACACGCGGAACCCGGCTGCAGGGGTGGAAATGCGAGGAATACAGGAGGCCTCGCGCCTTCCACGACACGTCGCAGAAGCACGCCGGCGTCTGAAAGCTACAATCAGGCAGCGCGGCAGCGACCGGAGTACGAGTGCGAAGGGGCCGTCGGCAATTTGCCATAACTTCCGCAATGGGCGTTGCATGCGCGAACGCTGTAGATTCAGGCATGTAGCGGCGCCGCAACGGGTATCGGTGCCGCCCTCGGGCAAGCGGAACGCACCTCCAAAAAACGAATGACTCCCCTCCCAGATGGCGTCCTGGGAGGGAAAAATCGAGAAGTTCGAGTCGCTAGCTTTAGCGTCATCGACGAGAAAACAGCGTCTGTCGATGGAGGGGACCTTGGAGAAGTTCACACAAGCTGCAGGGCTTCGAGCAGCACCGGCATCCCTCCGGATCAAGGCATTCGCGGCTGCAATGCTCGACGGAATGAGCGGGGCCCAGCTCGCCCGCTACACGGCGCGGGAGGCCGGCAGACGGGGCCGCCCGAGGACCGGGAAAATGCGCACGGTGTCGGTGGAGCAATACGTCAGCGTGTTGGGCTCAAGATGGGGTGTTCCAGCGGCCGACCTGGCGAAGACGAAAAGGGCGATCTTGAAGCGACGTCTGGAAAGAAGGGAGACGCCGAGCCACGCGGTCCCGCTGAGTTTCGAGGAGGCACAGACGATCATAGGCGTCGTATCGGGAGACGAGGAGCTCGCGGCTGCGGCGACGCTCCTATGGAGCTGTGCGTTACGGATGGCAGACCTGACCGCTCTGAGGTCCGGAGACGTAACGATGCAGGCCCCTGGTATAGTTCGCATTGCTTGGTGGACCTCGAAAGAGGCAAGCCTTCGCCTGCACGAATCAGAAGTGTCCTACAGGCTCCCACTGAATATGGCGTCGAAAGTGAGAAGCTGGCTGGCGCGCCGTGGGACGTTCGGCAAGACGACCGCACAGACCCTGCTGCGTATAGCGAGAAACGTTGCGCCGGCTTGCTCTGGGCACAGCTGGAAGAGAGGCGCGCTACAGCACCTGGCAAGGGGCGGTGCCGACTGGGAGGAGCTTCTGCTCCTTGCGAGGCACACATCGGTGACAACACTGCGGCGGTACCTTTGGGGATGCGTGACCCCAGACCACCGACGGACCGAAAGACTGTCTGCGCACCTGCACGCGCCAGTGAGGTAGCTTGTCCCGCAGGGCGACCGTCTCAGCAACGGTGTTTTTTACCAGACGGAATTCGCTCTGCAGAGCAACCGCTTCCGCAAAGGCACTCTCCAGTTCAAGAGAACGTCCGCTCCGCAGAGCGACCGCTTCCGCAGGGGTACTCCCCAGTTCAAGAGAAAAACCGCTCCGCAGAGCAACGGCTTCCGCAGAAGCACTTTCCAGTTCAAGAGAGAATCCGCTCCGCAGAGCGACCGCCTCCGCAGAGGCACTCTCCAGCTCAAGAGAAAATCCGCTCCGCAGAGCGACCGTTTCCGCAGGGGCACTCCCCAGTTCAAGAGGAAAACCGCTCCGCAGAGCAACTGCTTCCGCAGAAGCACTTTCCAGTTCCAGAGGAAATCCGCTCCGCAGAGCAACCGTCTCCGCAGAGGCACATTCCAGAGGGAATCCGCTCCGCAGAGCAAACATCTCCGCAGAGACACTTCGCAGAACCGCCTCCGCAGAGGCGCCCTTTTTCGGAGGGAAGCCGCTCCGCAGAGCAACTACCTCCGCAGAGGAACATAGAACAACCGCCGCCGCAGACGCCCCCCTTCCCAGAGGGAAGCCGCTCCGCAGAGCACCCGCCTCCGCAGAGGCACCCGCTCCTGCAGGGAGTGCTCGACAAAGAGCAGCGTAGGCACCTTTGGCAAGGTGGAGCCCGCTCCGCAGAGCAGCCGCCACTACGAGGGAACCCCGCTTTGAAGGGAACGCGCTCCGGGCGAAGCATAAGTTGCTCCCTCATGGAAGCCCTCCACGTAGCTAGTCCACGGGACGACACCGCGCTGAAAGTCAAAGGTACACCAAAGGTTAGTACTTTCTGTCCGTGGTACGCCAGCAATCTGGCCGTGTTCCATCCCCTCAAGGAGTGGAATGAAGAGTTTCACCCGGACGCCAGAAAGGTAACACTAAAAGTGCTTGCCTGGGCAGAAGCCGCTATGCAGGGCGAGCTCGGTGAGAAATCGGAAGAGGAGTACGACAGAAAGGAGCGCGTCGAGAGCTTCGTCGTCGAGGCACGGCCCGATGTTAAAGCGAAGGTCCGGTCATCTGAAGCAGTTCTGGGCGCGCTGTCTACGCGCTCATACATGAGGTCTCTGCCAAGGCCGATTCTCCAGACGGCCGACGGACCTCTGGACACTTTGCCAAACACGAGGGCAAACTATGCAGTGATCGAGCAAGGTCTGACCGACACAGAGGCGTTCACGTTGCGGCAATGCACACAGGAACTGCTGTTGACCACCACGGAGAGGTATCAGGCGCTACCCAGCCTGGATATAACGCAAGGCGACCTCAGCGCGATGCTGAAGTGCGGCATCGTGCGACTTGCAGAGCGAAGGCCGAGGATCACGCTACGAGTTTTTAAAGTGGCGAAAAAGGGCAAGAGCGAGACTCGACTGCTGATTGACGGTCGGCCCTTCGACCTGCGCACTGCACGGGTGCTATCGCCAAAGACCCCGTCGCTTAGGGACATAGAGTCATTTGTACTAGAGTTCTCTTTCTTCATGGTTCTGGACTTATTGGGATATTTTTATCAGTTACCAGTGTCACAGGCCCTATCCGAGTCTCTCGGTTTCAGGGCAAGGGGTGGCGAGTACTATGTATTCACTGTCGCGGTGCCAGGTATATCCCGCGCCCCCACTGCTGCGCAGCTGTCAACCCTTGGGGTTAGGCGTCTTGCCGGTGTTTCAGACAGTAGTCTCGCGGTATACGACGATATTGGGCTGGGCGGTTCGACCGAAGAGGATGTGCGTGAAAAAGAGAAGCGGCTGAGAAAAGCCATTGCAGATGCGAATATCCAGATAAGGGAGGATAAGGTGACTATCCCATCTTCGACAGGAGTCTTTGACGGAGTCCAGCTAAATCTCGAAGAGAAGACGCTCGCTGTCCCGCGTCAGTGGGCAGATGCTGTGGCAGGTCAAGAAACGCCAGGAAAGATCACTTCGTTCAGGGGTCTGGCCCAATTCATTGGTTGCCTGCGGTGGGCCCTTTATATAATGAGAAGTCCGGCGGCTGCGTATCCAAGGCTGCTCAGAGCCAACAGGCAGATAAGTCGAAGGTGCATAACCAACAAGGACTGGGACACTCTGGTCGCGCCCTCGCAGAAGCTGCTGGAGGAGGTCAACGCGGGGAAAAAGTGGCTTCGCGAATGCAATCCACGCCAAGTCGGTCACCCCACAAGAGATTTGCATATCTGGGCGGATGCTTCCGATGAGGGAGGCGCCTTCGCGGTGCTGGACCCAACGAGGGGCGTGGTTCTCGTTCGAGAGCGGTGGACTTGGGCAGATAAACTGACGCAGCTGGCCCCGCCAACGCCCATACGGCGCCGAGAACTCGTATCAGCGGCTATCGGTCTGCGCGTCGCGAGAGAGATTTCGGTCGGTTGGGTGAGGATGGAGGCTTTCCATGACAATAGCACCGCAGAAAGCCGGTGCAGGAAGCTGGCGTCCCCCCACTTGGCCGAGAACCATCTCCTTGTCGGACTGTGCGCGCATCTGCAGAAGGCGGACGTCCGAACACACCTCGTGCCGAGTCAGAACATGGTGGCAGACATGGACACAAGGAGTTTGTAAGCGGAGAGAAGAGAGGGGGGGGGCTTTGTTCTTAATACGGTTGGATTTCCTTCCGCGTGATTGGCACACGGAAGAGGGTACCCCGCAGAAGTGTTTCCTCCTGCGAGTCAACGGGCCCTCTGTTCCATAGCGGGAAGAATTCAATCGACCGGCCCCCCTCGCAACCTCGCAAGGACAGGAGCAAGGTGGTCCTGTGTTTCTCCACGGGACCCCGACGCTCGCTGCGTCGTAATAAAAACCCAAACGAAGAATCGTCTCTTCCTCCTCCTATCCAACGTCTTCCTTCAACGTCTCATTGTACTGCCGGCGGAAAAAATCAAAGGGATGGGAAATAAGATCGGTGAGAAAAAACACGCAGTCTTTTTTCGCTTGGTCTTATTCTCCCAACAATATAGGTGAACACCCAAACACACACCTTCTCCCTTTCCGATTTTTTGCGCCACTGACCCGCAGGTCAGAAAAAATTTCAAAGTTCCCTCCCACCCGTCCCTTGGAAAGGGTTCGCACAGTTCGTATTCGAAAACCCTTGCTCCTCCGGTTGGATTTCCTTCCGCGTGATTGGCACACGGAAGAGGGTACCCCGCAGAAGTGTTTCCTCCTGCGAGTCAACGGGCCCTCTGTTCCATAGCGGGAAGAATTCAATCGACCGGCCCCCCTCGCAACCTCGCAAGGACAGGAGCAAGGTGGTCCTGTGTTTCTCCACGGGACCCCGACGCTCGCTGCGTCGTAATAAAAACCCAAACGAAGAATCGTCTCTTCCTCCTCCTATCCAACGTCTTCCTTCAACGTCTCATTGTACTGCCGGCGGAAAAAATCAAAGGGATGGGAAATAAGAGAACAACATACCACGCTGGACATGTCAGTACAAAAAAGAAAGTTGGCAGCGTTGGAACCTGCCATGTAAAGATACAAAACAGGTCCTTCGCACACACAAAAGACACGTGCTAAAAATATGTCCGTTCTGAGAAGCGACTTCGACGGGGGCTCCTTCGACTGGTCTTCGATCCAGACAAAGGTGACAATGCCCCCGGGAATTATCCGAGCTGAGGAAGACGGCGCTTGCATTTTCCCGATGTGCTCAAAGAGCCATGCCGGGGAAGGGCTGACCCACTGCTTCAGATGCGGCCTCACGGCGATCGCGTAATGCCTGAAGGCAAACCTGGGGTGCAAGAGCACTGCCCAGGGCTTCGTGGACCGAATGGGGGAAGACGAATGGGTCTGCCCGGTCTGTACGTGGCTTCTGCAGCGGGGTCAGAAGTGGGAGGACGATCGGGAGATGGAAGGCGTGGATGCAGTACTCGAGAGCCGTCCGAACCCGGCTCGAACATCGCCGACGTCGACGTCGACGAATTGCTCGAACAAACACCACCAGGGCCCTTAAAGGCGCTCGTAGAACATCTTCTTGCCCAAACCAAAACCCAAGAGGGAATTGGAGAGTTTGACATACGAATGGCAAACTCGTGGGTACCGAAGGTTGCAACCGCTAGCCAGAAGAGTCAGATGATGACCGAAGTGCGCTACCGATACGGGCCCATTGAAGAAGACTTCAAGGCCAGTGTACCTGCGTACGTGCACGAGACCCGTGTCCTGTTTTCTGTCTTGGACAGACTCTTCCCTGTGCCGAAGGACTCGAGACACGTGCTCAACGACGCCTTTTCTTTTTTTCGAGGTTTCGCAAAAAATCGGGCGCGCGCGAGCGCGAGCCAAAAATAAAAAATAGTCAGCCCTAAGGGGCATTTTTTCCTGAGCGGGCCACCAGCCCACCATTTATAGGGGGGGGGGTGGGGGACCCACCTTTTCCCCCCAGGAGGGTCCGGTTTTCCAGAATTCTGGAATCACTCCGGATTGGTGTTCTCCGCGAGTTTTTCAGAAGATTTTCAGATATCCCGCCAAAAAAACATGAAAAACAGGGGGGTGCGGGGGGCTACGCCCCCCGCCCAAACGGTACGGGTTTTCCCATTCACCTGTCGCGAAACATGTCGCCTCCCCAAAAACCTCAACCGGACCGGGTCGTAGCGCGCCGCCTGAGCACGCCACGTCGTGTCCCACCAGGGAACCTTCTACCGGACCGAGTCGCTGCGCATCAGGGCATGTGCTGCCCAACCCGACACCGCCGCCGTGGCCGATGTCATGCGCTGCGTAACCGCAAGTCGTCGCGCCTGCGGGGTCACGCGCTGCGTCACTCTGCGGGTCTGAAGCCGCACCGAGTCGCTGCGCAGGGGGTTCCCCTGCAATCGGGGAAGAATGGGATTCACGGGAGTCAGGCGACCGGGCGGTGCCCGGATGGCGTCCAACGAGAGACACTCCCGCAAAGTTGATTGAATGTGGGGGATTGCCGATTGATTGGGGGGGAAGCTGCAGCGTGTCGTCTCCCGACGCATCTCCCCTCGGGGCGGTGCACCGAGCGGGCAAGAGGGGCACCAGCCGGGCACACCGCGCCTGCACCGGGGCGGCGTGGGGGTCGTGGTAGCGGACGTGGGAGCGGGGCAACGGGCCGTCGGATGACTGGGGAGGTGAGACGGTAGTCGGCGGCATCGACTGGCGCTGATCGCGCTTGCGCCGGCGTCGGACCGCGGGGGGAATGCGCCTCTTCCGTCCGCGAACACCGCCTCCGGTACCAGAGGAACATCCGCCGTCGAATCCCCGGCGTTCTAGCCACAGCTTGGCCACCGCTCTGTCCAGGGGGTCCTCGCTCTCCAGCTGCATGTGCATCCGGAACTCTTCGCGCGAGAACCCCCCCTGCGCACACAAGAACTCTATGCGCAGCTCGCGCAGCAGCAACTCCCCAAGCGCCTTGAACTGCGGCCGACTGCGCCACCCTTCGAGCGACTCGGCGGCAAACAGCCACTCTCTCAGGGGCGCAAACCTGCTCTCCAACGAGCACGCACAACCAGGTCCGAACTGATGACCCGGCAGAACGTACTCCACCTGCAGATCACGCGCCACATCGGCCGCGCGCTGGCCACACCCCAAATCGCGCCACGCAGCGCCCGTCTTCAGGTCCCTCATCTCGACATGAGCGACAAGAGGAGAAAGAGGTGTGAAAATGGGTTTTTGCCTGGAGGCTCGTCGGGGCTACTCGTGTGTTGTGTAGGGTGCTTTCTGCTTTGCGGAAAAAGGAACTAAGTAGGAAGAAGGGAGGTGTGTTGCAGGTTTCTTCGCGTTGGGGGTGTCCGTATGCCTTACAAAAAAGAGGAAAGTAAGGCCCCTCGCGGGTTTCTACGGCCTGTTGTGTGCTTACAGAAAAAGAGGTAAGCAAAAAAGAATCGGGAAGGTGTGACTGACATTCTTTGATCCAATAAAGTACAGAAACTGTAGCTTTTAAATCGTTGGTGTGACTGACATTCTTTGATCCTGTTGGTTCAGGCTTGTTCAGGAGTGCTACCATTTACCGGGATATTACTAGTCGTCGAAGCCAGCCCCACCCCGAATTCTTCTGGTGTCGATTCGAGGTGGTCGTGCTCGTCTAGCCATGCGTCTTGCTCCAGTTCCCTCAGTAAACTGCAAGAACTGCGTCCGCTATCGTCCGCTAGCTCGGAAACTGCGTCCGCTATCGTCCGCTAGCTCGGAAACTGCGTCCGCTATCGTCCGCTAGCTCGGAAATTGCGTCCGCTATCGTCCGCTAGCTCGGGAAATGCGTCCGCTATCGTCCGCTAGCTCGGGAACTGCGTCCGCTATCGTCCGCTAGCTCGGGAAATGCGTCCGCTATCGTCCGCTAGCTCGGGAAATGCGTCCGCTATCGTCCGCTAGCTCGGGAACTGCGTCCGCTATCGTCCGCTAGCTCGGGAACTGCGTCCGCTATCGTCCGCTAGCTCGGAAATTGCGTCCGCTATCGTCCGCTAGCTCGGGAACTGCGTCCGCTATCGTCCGCTAGCTCGGAAACTGCGTCCGCTATCGTCCGCTAGCTCGGGTACTGCGTCCGCTAGCTCGGTAACTGCGTCCGCTATCGTCCGCTAGCTCGGGAACTGCGTCCGCTATCGTCCGCTAGCTCGGGTACTGCGTCCGCTATCGTCCGCTAGCTCGGGTACTGCGTCCGCTATCGTCCGCTAGCTCGGGTACTGCGTCCGCTATCGTCCGCTAGCTCGGAAATTGCGTCCGCTATCGTCCGCTAGCTCGGGGAATTCGGGCCTTCGTTCTCGTTGCGTTTCTCTCGGGGAAAATACTGTCAAAGGGAAAACGTGAAAACATCTCGTAGTAAAGCGGTAACTGACGACGCGTAGTGGAAGAAAGTTGACCTGACCAGGTGACCAGGTCAGGGGGTTGGGCGGGTGGGAAAGCAACAGCCACCCTCTCCACGTCCCCCCTTCCTTTGTTTGTGAAGGTGAAGAAGAAGAATGGAAATGATGGTTTATAACTTACGAAAACCTTGGCAGTATTCCCTCACTGAAGTGCAGAACTGCGTCCGCTATCGTCCGCTAGCTCGGAAACTGCGTCCGCTATCGTCCGCTAGCTCGGAAATTGCGTCCGCTAGCTCGGGTACTGCGTCCGCTATCGTCCGCTAGCTCGGAAACTGCGTCCGCTATCGTCCGCTAGCTCGGGAACTGCGTCCGCTATCGTCCGCTAGCTCGGGAAATGCGTCCGCTATCGTCCGCTAGCTCGGGAACTGCGTCCGCTATCGTCCGCTAGCTCGGGTACTGCGTCCGCTATCGTCCGCTAGCTCGGGTACTGCGTCCGCTATCGTCCGCTAGCTCGGGAAATGCGTCCGCTATCGTCCGCTAGCTCGGGTACTGCGTCCGCTATCGTCCAGCTCGGGAACTGCGTCCGCTATCGTCCGCTAGCTCGGGAACTGCGTCCGCTATCGTCCGCTAGCTCGGAAACTGCGTCCGCTATCGTCCGCTAGCTCGGGTACTGCGTCCGCTATCGTCCGCTAGCTCGGGAACTGCGTCCGCTATCGTCCGCTAGCTCGGGAACTGCGTCCGCTATCGTCCGCTAGCTCGGGTACTGCGTCCGCTAGCTCGGGAACTGCGTCCGCTATCGTCCGCTAGCTCGGGTACTGCGTCCGCTATCGTCCGCTAGCTCGGGAAATGCGTCCGCTATCGTCCGCTAGCTCGGAAACTGCGTCCGCTATCGTCCGCTAGCTCGGAAATTGCGTCCGCTATCGTCCGCTAGCTCGGGAAATGCGTCCGCTATCGTCCGCTAGCTCGGAAATTGCGTCCGCTATCGTCCGCTAGCTCGGGTACTGCGTCCGCTATCGTCCGCTAGCTCGGGAACTGCGTCCGCTATCGTCCGCTAGCTCGGGAAATGCGTCCGCTATCGTCCGCTAGCTCGGGTACTGCGTCCGCTATCGTCCGCTAGCTCGGGAAATGCGTCCGCTATCGTCCGCTAGCTCGGGTACTGCGTCCGCTATCGTCCAGCTCGGGAACTGCGTCCGCTATCGTCCGCTAGCTCGGGAACTGCGTCCGCTATCGTCCGCTAGCTCGGAAACTGCGTCCGCTATCGTCCGCTAGCTCGGGTACTGCGTCCGCTATCGTCCGCTAGCTCGGGAACTGCGTCCGCTATCGTCCGCTAGCTCGGGAAATGCGTCCGCTAGCTCGGGAACTGCGTCCGCTATCGTCCGCTAGCTCGGGTACTGCGTCCGCTATCGTCCGCTAGCTCGGGAAATGCGTCCGCTATCGTCCGCTAGCTCGGAAACTGCGTCCGCTATCGTCCGCTAGCTCGGAAATTGCGTCCGCTATCGTCCGCTAGCTCGGGAAATGCGTCCGCTATCGTCCGCTAGCTCGGAAACTGCGTCCGCTATCGTCCGCTAGCTCGGAAATTGCGTCCGCTATCGTCCGCTAGCTCGGGAAATGCGTCCGCTATCGTCCGCTAGCTCGGAAACTGCGTCCGCTATCGTCCGCTAGCTCGGGTACTGCGTCCGCTATCGTCCGCTAGCTCGGGGAATTCTGCTTACTGGTCTGTCTGCGCCTTTTGTGTTCGCTGACGTAAAGTCTGCGGGATACTTCTTGATGACATGACTGCAAGAA
This sequence comes from Diplonema papillatum, assembly GCA_030068145.1. Classification (NCBI taxonomy): domain Eukaryota; phylum Euglenozoa; class Diplonemea; order Diplonemida; family Diplonemidae; genus Diplonema; species Diplonema papillatum. The sequence goes on from JAPJBO010000533.1 coordinate 129,932, forward strand.
AGAACGAAGAGGAATCAAACCATCCAGGGTAAACCTATCACTTACATTGCGTAGGGGCAAGATGAAAATACCCGTCCAGGGGACTTACGGAAATAAGCTTGTCTGGACAAGGTCACAGGGGGAAGGGAGGGTGGGTTTCTTCCCGTCCAACGACACCCCCCCCAACCACCTGGTTCTTGGGTGGCTTGACGACTGCGCAGCAGCATTCCCGCAGTGAGACTGTAAGAATTCTGCTTACTGGTCTGTCTGCGCCTTTTGTGTTCGCTGACGTAAAGTCTGCGGGATACTTCTTGATGACATGACTGCAAGAAAGAACGAAGAGGAATCAAACCATCCAGGGTAAACCTATCACTTACATTGCGTAGGGGCAAGATGAAAATACCCGTCCAGGGGACTTACGGAAATAAGCTTGTCTGGACAAGGTCACTTTCCACCTGCCACATCGCGAGTGAGGAACCGCCGTACCGCCAGTTCCATGGCCGCCACTTTCCCTCTCGTCAAAGATGTCAGAGGAACGCGCGAGGGAAGATCGGCCGGATTGTCCGCGCTCTTCACCCATCGCACCGATAGGGCGCACCCGAGGAAACGCATACGCTCCAGGCCCTGCACGACGGCCCTGTTCAACACGGGATCTCGCACACACGACCCCTTCCGTGCCACACCCTTCACAGTAGTGTTGTCCACCACAACATCTACCCGCCCACCGGCCACCGACTCCGGTATGGCCAGTACGACCTTTTCAAACGCCATCGCCTCAAGCACATTAATGTGCAACCGACGCTCTTGCTCGGTCCATGGAGCACCGAGAATGGTTACCTCGGATGTGCGGACGTCGACAAGTACACCGCCCCACCCAAGCAAACTCGCGTCTACAAAAGCCGTGAAAGAAGGCCTGCCAGCATCACTTGGCATCCGCCGGGGGCGGAGAACAGCGCTGATCCAATCAACCAACGTTGCACGAACACACGGTGAAAGCACCACCGTATCCGAGGCAGCCCGTGTCCCCCTGTTGAGCGAGTTGGTAACACGCCGCAAGAACTTCAGAGCAAACCAGTACGCCCCGGGGAAAACGCCAGCGACCGCGGACGCATGCAACAACCTCCCACCGAGAGATTCCAACTCGTGGGCTTCAAGCGGCCGAGATAGCTCAGCTCGCGTTTTCTCTAACCTCTTCACTAGCTTTTCCGACAGCGCCACCTCCCCACAGCCGTGGTTCCAGGACACTCCCAGAAACTCGTACGTCTGCACGGCCGTGCGCGTATCCTGCTCCTTCCAAGTCAGCACACAATCCGACGCTGTCCTCTCCAGTCGCGCCGTCGCCGCCGTCACCTCCGATCGCGACCCGGCGTAGCGGATGTTGTCGATCCAGATGTCGACAACTACCGCCCGCTCCGCGAACTCCGGACGAACAAACGATGGGTGGCCTGCAGCTGTGGCTGCGAGCGTGTGCATCAGCTCGGGTGCACACGTATGGCCCATCGGCAACCGCGTCAGCTCCCACCAGTCGCCACCGTCGTCCACAAAACGAAACAAGTGCCGAGACTCCTTTGGAATCTCGACCGCGTAAAAACCCGTGCGAAAGTCACGGGTTGACGCGCACTCCTCACGCACCACTCCGAGATACTTCGAGATGTGCTGCAGCGGGACATCCGCCTGATATCCCGCCTCCTCCGCCAATCGGTTCCCCTCCTTCGTCCACAGGATAAACCGCTGGCGAAAACCGCCGTCCTTCTCCTCCAAGACCGTGAAAGGAACGCAATGCAGAGGTCCTGGCCCTGCCGCCGCGACTGCGATTCCGTGCTCAAGGAGCGACCGGGCGTGTTTCCGCTCAAAACCTGAAGCCTTCACTGCGGCCGACTCCGCGGCCCCGACGGACGGTGAGAAAGCCATCTGCCACGTCTCGTCAAATCGCCGACGCACCGCCAAGGACATGCGCGCCCGAAGCCTCGCCACATCCATCGGCGACACCGACGAGACGTGCAACGGCGACGCACGCTCCTCGTCCGTCCGAGGCAGACGCGTCGACTTCCCCCGACGAGTGATGCTGTGATTCGTCGAGCGGAGAAACTCTGCAACGGGTGTCATTACAGATGGCGCGTGACCTCCCCGGTCCGCAAAGCCCTCGCCAGGGCTACCAGATCTCCGCCGTACCGCAACGTCGTGTCGGAGAACTTGTCTGCGCCGCCGCCTTCTTTCTCCTCGTGCTTTGTGAGGCGGTCCACCAGCGCCGCCGGGACCACCGCTTCTCCGCTGGCCAGCTTCTGAAAGATGAACGTGGCCGCACCACGTTTTATCGAATGGGCGCTGAACGCGCTCATCGCTGGCGCTCTCTTCCAAGTTACGTCGAGAGCTTCGGTCGTCATCTCCGTAAGTTTCTCGAACGGGGAGCACTCCTGAAACAGCGTTGCGATCTCGGACGTCAGGTCCCCCTGCACTACTGCAAACCGGGACGGTCTGAACGGGTCCCTCTTCCGAGCCTTCGGGGTCCGGAACCAGTCTATGATGACCTCCTGTGGGGTCACCAGCAGGAACTGCGGGGAGGAGAGGGCGCACACCTCCCCCCAACGGGACGCAGTCTTCCAAGCCACAAGCGCCGCCAGACAAACCGAGCTCTCCTGAGCTCGCGCCCACCGCAAAAGCAGCTCCCGAGGTATCGGCTCCGCCTGCGCACACGGGATTGCCGCACCAGCAGCCCGCAAAGCCGACGCCAGCGCCCGCAGCGGGTGGTTGTCCCTGCCCATGTGGCCAAACACCGCCGACAAAGCCTTGGCGTAGGACAGAAGGCCCTGAGGGCGCACCTGGGTGGCTAGAACAAAAAGGCTCGCCGAATCCGCATTGGTCGGCAAGCCACGGGCCACCGTCCATGCATCGAACCGGCGCCACAAATTTTGCCGATCCCGGAGGGTGGTCTCCGCCCACATCTTCGACACCAAGACCCGCAGAAGCTCTTCCGCATCCGCTACCGTCACCGATGCCTCCCCCGCCGTGGCCGTACGGGTCGTGGCTCCAACCCTCGACGCGACGAGACGGCGAACTGTACGACCGAACACGGTCTCTCCCTCGTGCACCAACGATCCGCGAGAGGCCCCAGAACGCGTTCCTGAGGCCGTCAACTGACTTTTCCACCCTCCTGACCTCGGTATGTACCGGCGAGGGTGGCTCTTTTTCACTGGCTTTTCGAGAACGGGCTGTGGAGGAGCCAGTCAATATCCTCCGCCCCTTCCGTTTCCCTGCTTCGGCCGCGGTCTCCACGCCTGGCGCGGCTGCCTCTCTTTCTGCGTCAGCAGTTTGGCCGCTGCCTTCTCGAGCGGGTCGTCCGACTGGTGCTGCACCTCCCGTAATAAGGCCTTCCGGGAGAGGCCTCTTTCAACGTACATGCGCTGCAAGCGCACGTTGAGGAGGAGCTCGTTCCCCAACCGAAGCAACTCGGCCGAGCGGTCCCAGTTGTCTGTCTGCGCGTTCGCGAGTACAAAACAACGCAGCATCGAAAACGCGCTCACCAACTGGTCCCCACCGGGCATGTGCTGCCGCCCAGCTACATAGGCGGTCTCCAGGTCCCTCACCAGACCCTCCGCGTCGTCCCTCATCGCGTCCCGCCACGCGAACACGTCCGTTGCCTCCGCGGCGAACTTCAACGCGGGGGGGGGAACCGCCACCTCGACAAGCTCCCTGCCGTCGACAGAAGACGGACCCGCTGGCCTCTCCCCACTGGCTACCAGCTCCGTCAGCTGCCTGACAGTCGCCGCCAACGAAGCGACCTCCTTCCGTAGATCCGCGACCGATCCGTCAGCTTCCTCCTCCGGCAACTGGGGCGGGGTTACTGCTCCGCCATCGGACTCCGTAGCTCCCACTGTCGGAATGGCGGGGGCGCCTTCTTTCCACAAACCCCGGGCCTTCATGACCCGACGAAACAGGCCCTTGTTGACGACTGCCGCCTCCGCCAGGACCATGGCCAACTTCCACGGCTCCCATGCCTTCACCCTCGCGCGCAATTCGTCACCCTCGTCAAGCTCGAGCATGTCGTACAGGACCTCCTGCGCACGCAACACCTGGGCACTCGCACCTTCTGCGGCACTGAAAAAGTGCATGGCCCAACCAGAAGCCTCGGTCAGCTTCACATTCCTCCTGCTGAACGTGGGTCCCACAATGTCAGCAAACAAAGGCCTAATATCGGCCGGTACCGCGAAGTTCACGAACCCTGTCGACGACGTACGGAGAAACGGGGACGCCATTTGCTTGTTTTTTTTTTTTTTTTTTTTCTTCCCGTCCAACGACACCCCCCCCAACCACCTGGTTCTTGGGTGGCTTGACGACTGCGCAGCAGCATTCCCGCAGTGAGACTGTAAAAATGCGTCCGCTATCGTCCGCTAGCTCGGGTACTGCGTCCGCTATCGTCCGCTAGCTCGGGAAATGCGTCCGCTATCGTCCGCTAGCTCGGAAACTGCGTCCGCTATCGTCCGCTAGCTCGGAAATTGCGTCCGCTATCGTCCGCTAGCTCGGGAAATGCGTCCGCTATCGTCCGCTAGCTCGGAAACTGCGTCCGCTATCGTCCGCTAGCTCGGAAACTGCGTCCGCTATCGTCCGCTAGCTCGGGTACTGCGTCCGCTATCGTCCGCTAGCTCGGGAACTGCGTCCGCTATCGTCCGCTAGCTCGGAAACTGCGTCCGCTATCGTCCGCTAGCTCGGAAACTGCGTCCGCTATCGTCCGCTAGCTCGGGAAATGCGTCCGCTATCGTCCGCTAGCTCGGGTACTGCGTCCGCTAGCTCGGGAACTGCGTCCGCTATCGTCCGCTAGCTCGGGAACTGCGTCCGCTATCGTCCGCTAGCTCGGAAATTGCGTCCGCTATCGTCCGCTAGCTCGGAAACTGCGTCCGCTATCGTCCGCTAGCTCGGAAACTGCGTCCGCTATCGTCCGCTAGCTCGGGTACTGCGTCCGCTATCGTCCGCTAGCTCGGGAACTGCGTCCGCTATCGTCCGCTAGCTCGGGAACTGCGTCCGCTATCGTCCGCTAGCTCGGGTACTGCGTCCGCTATCGTCCGCTAGCTCGGGAAATGCGTCCGCTATCGTCCGCTAGCTCGGGTACTATGGTTTACCGTGGGAATTGGAGCAAAGCGCAGGGCAGGAGGAGCACCCACCCAAACCAACACCAGAAGAGTTTGGGAGGAGGCGGGGGTTACTACTAGTCACTCTGGCAGCAACAAAAGCCCAAACCCAGCAGGAGCAAAGAATGTCAGTCTCACCTTCCTCTTTCTTTTTTCGGTTTTCGGACCGCTTTTTTCGGTAAAGCACAACCTCTTTTTTCGGTCAAGCACGCGGCCGCCCGAAGAGAGCCTTGCGAACCTCTTTTTTCGGTAAAGCACAACCTCTTCTTTCCGGTAAAGCAAACGGCCACCCGAGGAGACCCGCAACGCGCCTTACGCACCTCCTTCTTTGGTAAAGCACACAAACACCCTCGACACGAAAAAACCCGTGACGCGCTTCCATTTCCTCCTTTTCTGGTGATGTCGGGATGAGAGACCGGAGAACGAGCGATGTGTGGCGGGACCTCGGATGCGGTCAGCGCGCCGAGGACGTGATTCTCGAGCTCCAGCTCGAGTATGTTGTTCCGGGGCACGCGTTCGGGTCCGACTGTGTGTGCGTGTTGGAGAGCCGGTTCGAGCCCTTGAGGGAGTGGCTCTATGTCGCGGAGTCGCTCGAGGGGTGGCGTGGTCGGCGTCAGTTCGTGTCGTTGGGAGAGCTGTTGCTGCGGGAACTGCGCATCGAGTTCGTGTGCGCCCGCGACGGGTTCTCGCGGAAGGAGTTCCGGATGCGGTTGCAGCTGGAGAGCGAGGATGCGCTGGACAGGGCCGTGGCTGAGCTCTGGTTGGATCGTCGGAAGATGGGCAGCGCACCGCCGTCCGAGGAGAGGCGGCCCAGGAGGAGGAAGCGCATCCCCCCGGCGATACGGCGCCGGCGCAAGCGCGACCAGTGCGAGGCAGGGGCGCCTCCGCAGCAGCCGAACCCATCGGGGGCTCCCCTCCTCCCTCCCCGAACAATCAACAACAACCCAACCACCCCCACGGGATTGGTCATTGACGAGCACCGGCAAGGCAACGCCGCATCGTCTGACTCCCGTGGGATCCGTTCAACGACCCGAGCTTCCCCGAACGAAGGGGAACCCCCAGCGCAGCGACTCAGCGTGGACCCAGGTCCGCAGAGCGACGCAGCGCGAGGCCCCGCAGGCGCAACGACCTGCGGTTACGCAGCGCAAGACGTCGGCCACAGCGGTCGTGTCGGGTGTGACAACCCATGCCCCGATGTGCTGCGACCCGGTCCGGTTGGTAGTTTCCCGTCAGGGGGACACGTGGCGTGCTCAAGCAATGCGCTGCGACCCGGCCCGGAGGAGGACCTTTTGGGGGCGAGACGTCTCGCAGTGGGCGGATGGAGTCCTGCCCTCGGGATGGCACCCGGGGTGGTAGATGGGCTAGGCCCGCTTTTGCCGCCAATCCCTGTGCAACCAGGAGTAACTCAGCTAGGTGTCACGGGGTTCGCTCCTTCTGTTTTTGACATATGGGAGGTCGGCGCTCCTTTTCCTTCTTCTGAGCTAGCCTTTGCAGAGGGAGCGCCTTCTCCGGAGGGTTTTTTCCCCTTGGCCTCCGCACTTCAGAGCGTCCCGGAGTTCAGGGTTGCTGATCTGCTGCCCGTCGAGGAGTTGCCCGCTCCGCCAGCCATGCCCGGCGCTGGGTTTACAGCTTTGCCGCCGCACGTGAAGGGGGATTGTCTAGCTCCGCTGAGCGACGTGGTGGGCCGTCGGGTCCACGGCTTTACCAGACGCGCGCACAACACGCGCATTCCACAGTCGCAGGCGGAAAAGGAGGCACCTCTCCACGTGGCGGCGGTGCCGGCCATGGACACCGCAGCGCTCCGGCACAGGATGCGACCCGACGTTCGCGCCAGATTCGACTCAGTCTGGAAAGCCACGTTTTTCCCCGTCCGGGATGTTCAAGGAGAAAACGCGTCCGAGGGCCAGCAGAGGAGGAGTCACCTCATGCACTCCCACGCTTCCGAGCTCGTGCGGCTAGGCATTGCGTCACCCTCCGACACGCCGGGCACTTTCCGCAACGTGCCTTTCACGGTCGTGGAGGACAAGGCGGGCCGCCTGCGCCAGCGGTTTATTTTGTGGACGCAGGAGGCCAACGACTTGCTGAGCCGCCAGGGCTACGTGGCCCAGGTACCATTGGGTCATGTCTCGGAGTATCTTGACGTAGTCGAGTCGGAGTGCGCCACAACGCGTGATTTGCGTTGTGGCTTTTATCAAGTAGAGGTCCCGGAGGAGGCTCGAGAAAACTTCGGATTCCTCGATGAACAAGGCAATGCCTACGTCCTAAATAGGCTGCCAATGGGACACTCGTGTGCACCAGAGCTGATGCACACGCTAACAACTGTGTTAGCAAGTCACCCAGACTTCGTTGGGCCTGAATTCACGGCCGACGGTGTAACAGTCCATGTCTGGGTGGACAATATTCGTTTTTGTGGGTCCCGTGCCGCAGTGCTCTGCCAGACCGAGAAACTCGATCGGCTGGCCGCACGGGTACATGCTTCTTGGAAGCCCGAGGATAGCAACGACGCTTCCTTGGGCTATGATTTTATAGGGGTCAGTTTTGACCACGGTCGGAAGACCGTCTCTCCGGCGGCTCGCCTGATCGAAAAGATCCGGGCCGTCGATCTCTCTAGCCCCACGGCCGGCGACTTGGAATCGCTCAGCGGCCGCCTGCTCCATGCGAGTGCAGTCGCGAACGCGTTCCCCGGCTCGTTCTGGTTCGCCGTCAAGTTCTTACGACGGATAACGAACAGCCTCAACAAGGGAACTCGCACACAATCAGAGACTGTGCCTGTGCCGGCCTCCGTACAGAGAGATTTGCGATCGTGGATCGATTCTGTCGATGTGAGCAGAAAGTTCACGCGCCCGTCCACGAGTCGCCCGTACGCGGTCTACGTAGACGCGTCACTGCAGGGGTGGGGTGCTGTCCTGGTCGACCGGCAGACAGCAGAACTGACTGTGTTGGGTGGTACATGGACCGAGCAGGAAGCTCGGCACCACATCAACACACTCGAAGCACTGGCTCTGAAGAGAGCGGTGGATGCGCTACCCCCGTCAGTATCAGGGAGCGCAGTCGACGTCCATGTCGACAACACGACCGTGGTCGGGGTGGCGCGAAAGAAAAACTGCATGTTGAACAAGTCATTGAATGACGCAGTTGTGCACGCGTTGACCCGACTACGGGATTTGAAATGTTCCTGGTCCATCTCGTGGATCAGCACGAAGGAAAACCCGGCCGATGTCCCTTCAAGAGTTGCCCTTGCCGCTGACGCCTCGGAAGAGGATCGACAGCGACTTTTACTTGCGGTGAGGGCATTCTTTACTCGCGAGGGGGCAGGTGGCGTGACGTCGTCCCAGCGGCGATCATAGCTTGCCTCATGGTCGGTGTTTCCCCTTCGTTTGTTTGTTAGTATCCCTGCTGGTCTTTTACCGTTCTCTTTCTTCTGGAGTGGCCACGGAACCCGTCAAGTGGGAGAGACCCACCAACGGACGAACGGAGGAACGAGCTCAGGCCGAAGTTTATAGAGAGCATCTGTGTGAAATCGGAAAGTAGGTGCGAGAACAGGCAAACCTTGTGCGCTAGCTTCGTTCAATCGTGAATCAACAAGCAGGGCTACCCCACATTCTCACTGACACATGTGAGAAAGAGAGCGCTGCCAGAGACGCCAGCCGAACAACGGCTGCAGACCCCGCCTCAGAACGAGTGCGATGATGCCTGAAGAAGCCAGCAACAATTCCTGCGTCCGCTATCGTCCGCTAGCTCGGGAAATGCGTCCGCTATCGTCCGCTAGCTCGGAAACTGCGTCCGCTATCGTCCGCTAGCTCGGAAATTGCGTCCGCTATCGTCCGCTAGCTCGGGAAATGCGTCCGCTATCGTCCGCTAGCTCGGGAAATGCGTCCGCTATCGTCCGCTAGCTCGGAAACTGCGTCCGCTATCGTCCGCTAGCTCGGAAACTGCGTCCGCTATCGTCCGCTAGCTCGGGTACTGCGTCCGCTATCGTCCGCTAGCTCGGGAACTGCGTCCGCTATCGTCCGCTAGCTCGGAAACTGCGTCCGCTATCGTCCGCTAGCTCGGAAACTGCGTCCGCTATCGTCCGCTAGCTCGGGAAATGCGTCCGCTATCGTCCGCTAGCTCGGGTACTGCGTCCGCTAGCTCGGGAACTGCGTCCGCTATCGTCCGCTAGCTCGGAAATTGCGTCCGCTATCGTCCGCTAGCTCGGAAACTGCGTCCGCTATCGTCCGCTAGCTCGGAAACTGCGTCCGCTATCGTCCGCTAGCTCGGAAATTGCGTCCGCTATCGTCCGCTAGCTCGGGAAATGCGTCCGCTATCGTCCGCTAGCTCGGGAATTGGAGCTGGCGTCTTCTGGCCTCTCGCACTGGCTTGGCTTCCTGGGGCTTGTGCTGACCCCTTCCTCCGGTCGGCTCGTGCAACTCCATCTGAAAACAAAGGGTGAAACCAAAGCGGATACTTACAAACAAACGAAGGGGAAGAACACCGACCATGAGGCAAGCTATGATCGCCGCTGGGACGACGTCACGCGGGGGATGGAGGGTGGGAAAAAGAATCGGGAAGGTGTGACTGACATTCTTTGATCCTGATGGTTCAGGCTTGTTCAGGAGTGCTACCATTTACCGGGATATTACTAGTCGTCGAAGCCAGCCCCACCCCGAATTCTTCTGGTGTCGATTCGAGGTGGTCGTGCTCGTCTAGCCATGCGTCTTGCTCCAGTTCCCTCAGTAAACTGCAAGAACTGCGTCCGCTATCGTCCGCTAGCTCGGAAATTGCGTCCGCTATCGTCCGCTAGCTCGGGAACTGCGTCCGCTATCGTCCGCTAGCTCGGAAACTGCGTCCGCTATCGTCCGCTAGCTCGGGTACTGCGTCCGCTAGCTCGGTAACTGCGTCCGCTATCGTCCGCTAGCTCGGGAACTGCGTCCGCTATCGTCCGCTAGCTCGGGTACTGCGTCCGCTATCGTCCGCTAGCTCGGAAACTGCGTCCGCTATCGTCCGCTAGCTCGGGTACTGCGTCCGCTATCGTCCGCTAGCTCGGGTACTGCGTCCGCTATCGTCCGCTAGCTCGGAAATTGCGTCCGCTATCGTCCGCTAGCTCGGGGAATTCGGGCCTTCGTTCTCGTTGCGTTTCTCTCGGGGAAAATACTGTCAAAGGGAAAACGTGAAAACATCTCGTAGTAAAGCGGTAACTGACGACGCGTAGTGGAAGAAAGTTGACCTGACCAGGTGACCAGGTCAGGGGGTTGGGCGGGTGGGAAAGCAACAGCCACCCTCTCCACGTCCCCCCTTCCTTTGTTTGTGAAGGTGAAGAAGAAGAATGGAAATGATGGTTTATAACTTACGAAAACCTTGGCAGTATTCCCTCACTGAAGTGCAGAACTGCGTCCGCTATCGTCCGCTAGCTCGGAAATTGCGTCCGCTATCGTCCGCTAGCTCGGGTACTGCGTCCGCTATCGTCCGCTAGCTCGGAAACTGCGTCCGCTATCGTCCGCTAGCTCGGAAATTGCGTCCGCTATCGTCCGCTAGCTCGGGAAATGCGTCCGCTATCGTCCGCTAGCTCGGGTACTGCGTCCGCTATCGTCCGCTAGCTCGGAAATTGCGTCCGCTATCGTCCGCTAGCTCGGGGAATTCGGGCCTTCGTTCTCGTTGCGTTTCTCTCGGGGAAAATACTGTCAAAGGGAAAACGTGAAAACATCTCGTAGTAAAGCGGTAACTGACGACGCGTAGTGGAAGAAAGTTGACCTGACCAGGTGACCAGGTCAGGGGGTTGGGCGGGTGGGAAAGCAACAGCCACCCTCTCCACGTCCCCCCTTCCTTTGTTTGTGAAGGTGAAGAAGAAGAATGGAAATGATGGTTTATAACTTACGAAAACCTTGGCAGTATTCCCTCACTGAAGTGCAGAACTGCGTCCGCTATCGTCCGCTAGCTCGGAAACTGCGTCCGCTATCGTCCGCTAGCTCGGAAATTGCGTCCGCTATCGTCCGCTAGCTCGGGTACTGCGTCCGCTATCGTCCGCTAGCTCGGGAACTGCGTCCGCTATCGTCCGCTAGCTCGGGAAATGCGTCCGCTATCGTCCGCTAGCTCGGGTACTGCGTCCGCTATCGTCCGCTAGCTCGGGAACTGCGTCCGCTATCGTCCGCTAGCTCGGGAACTGCGTCCGCTATCGTCCGCTAGCTCGGAAACTGCGTCCGCTATCGTCCGCTAGCTCGGGAACTGCGTCCGCTATCGTCCGCTAGCTCGGGAACTGCGTCCGCTATCGTCCGCTAGCTCGGGAACTGCGTCCGCTATCGTCCGCTAGCTCGGGAACTGCGTCCGCTATCGTCCGCTAGCTCGGGTACTGCGTCCGCTATCGTCCGCTAGCTCGGGAAACTGCGTCCGCTATCGTCCGCTAGCTCGGAAACTGCGTCCGCTATCGTCCGCTAGCTCGGAAACTGCGTCCGCTATCGTCCGCTAGCTCGGGAAATGCGTCCGCTATCGTCCGCTAGCTCGGAAACTGCGTCCGCTATCGTCCGCTAGCTCGGAAACTGCGTCCGCTATCGTCCGCTAGCTCGGGAACTGCGTCCGCTATCGTCCGCTAGCTCGGAAACTGCGTCCGCTATCGTCCGCTAGCTCGGAAACTGCGTCCGCTATCGTCCGCTAGCTCGGGAACTGCGTCCGCTATCGTCCGCTAGCTCGGGAACTGCGTCCGCTATCGTCCGCTAGCTCGGAAACTGCGTCCGCTATCGTCCGCTAGCTCGGAAACTGCGTCCGCTATCGTCCGCTAGCTCGGGAACTGCGTCCGCTATCGTCCGCTAGCTCGGGAACTGCGTCCGCTATCGTCCGCTAGCTCGGGAACTGCGTCCGCTATCGTCCGCTAGCTCGGGAACTGCGTCCGCTATCGTCCGCTAGCTCGGAAATTGCGTCCGCTATCGTCCGCTAGCTCGGAAACTGCGTCCGCTATCGTCCGCTAGCTCGGAAACTGCGTCCGCTATCGTCCGCTAGCTCGGGTACTGCGTCCGCTATCGTCCGCTAGCTCGGAAACTGCGTCCGCTATCGTCCGCTAGCTCGGGTACTGCGTCCGCTATCGTCCGCTAGCTCGGGTACTGCGTCCGCTATCGTCCGCTAGCTCGGAAATTGCGTCCGCTATCGTCCGCTAGCTCGGGAATTCGGGCCTTCGTTCTCGTTGCGTTTCTCTCGGGGAAAATACTGTCAAAGGGAAAACGTGAAAACATCTCGTAGTAAAGCGGTAACTGACGACGCGTAGTGGAAGAAAGTTGACCTGACCAGGTGACCAGGTCAACCGCCTACCACACCGCCAGTGAGGAATCGCCCGACCGCAAGTTGTAATTCACGCACACCCTTTTCGCCTATGTCGGTCAACGGAACGCGCGAAGGCATGTCCGCCGGGTTATCCTCACTTCTTACCCACCTCATAGAAACCGGGCACTCTAGCGCCCGCAAATGTTCGAGAGAGGACACCACAGCTTCATTGAGCACCGGGCTTTTCAAGCACGCGCCCTTCCGCGCGACGCCCTTCACCGTGGTGTTGTCCACGACTAGGTGAACGGATCTGCCTTTTACCCCGAAGGGCAAGGCACGAGTCACTTTCATGAGAGCTAACGCCTCCAACTCGTTTATGTGGAGGGACCGCTCTACCGGCGACCAAGAATCACCCAAGGTGGACAGTTCCATGGTCTGCCCGTCCACGATGACACCTCCCCAGCCTTTGGTGCTGGCATCCACGAAAGCCGAAATGGCTGGAACGGAGGACTCCGAAAACATGGCGCGCGGCTCTAACGCGGCCTCAATCCAAGTCTTCAGGCTGCAAGACACCGATGGCGGAATCTGTACGAGGGATCCGGGGAGTCTCCGCCCCCTGTTGAGGGCGTTCGTTACACGTCGTAAGAATTTTAGGGAAAAATAAAAACTACCAGGGAAAACGCCCGCCACTGCAGAAGCGTGCAACAGGCGCCCCCCCAAGGTTTCCAGCTCTCCTGCCGGCATCTGGTCCAACGGGCCGTACAGCGTCGCTAGCAGCTTGGACCTGAGTTTCCGAGCGACGGACACCTTGCTGCTCCGGTGGTCCCAGTGCACGCCGATAAACTCGTATGAGGGTACGGCTGTATGCGTATCCTCATTTTTCCAAGAGAGAGCACAATCACTTGCTGTCTGATCCAAGGCCTCGGTTGCCCGCAGAACGTTCACCTTCGACCCGGCGTACCGGATGTTATCCACCCAGACGTCGACTTCAACGTCGCCCGCACGAAACTGAGGTAGGACAAAGTCCGGATGGCCGGCTGCCGTGGCGGCGAGAGTGTGCATTATTTCAGGCGCACACGTATGCCCCATGGGGAGTCGGGTTAGCTCCCACCACGACCCTTCGTTGTCTCGAAAGCGAAACAAATACCTCGCACTTTCCGGAATTTCCACCGCATAGAAACCCGTGCGGAAATCCCTGGTGGAACCGCACTGCTGCTTCACAGCCCTTAAGTAGGCAGAAACATGATGCAACGGCACCTCCGCCTCGTACCCGGCAGCTCTGGCCAAAGCATTGGCCTCTTCCGTCCAAAGGATAAAGCGCTGCCGAAGACCGGAGGCCTTCTCCTCCAGAACGGTGAAAGGAACGTTCCGGAGCGGCCCCGCACCGGGAGCCCGCCGCGCCACCCCGTGCCGAGCCAGCAATTGTGCATGGTCAGAGGTAAAATCACTTGCCTTTCCGATCGGGTCGGTGCCCGAGCCTTCGGGAGGAGAGGCGCACAAAAACCGCCAAGCCACGTCGAAACGATCGCGAACCTCGACCTTCATCCTCGAACGCAGCAAGTCGACCCGCATAGGCGGCACGGAAGCAATGTGTAAAGGGGCGGCCCGTTCCTCCGCGGTAGCAGGGAGCCGCGTTGCTTTCCCGCGCCTGGTGATAGAATGCCTCGCGAAATCCATCGGAGACAACGGGAAGTCGTTGTGGTTCAGAGGTATTTTGAAACCTCTCCCGTTTTCAAAACCCGTGCCAGCAGCACCGGGTCCGCCCCGTACCGGATTGACACGTCTGCCAACCTCTCTCCCGACACCTCCTCGTGCTTCTGGATCCTGTCGATTAGGTGGAGAGGAATCTGCGTGCCGAGGGCCACGAGGCGATACAGCTCGCTTGCCGCTCCCCTCTTGATGGAGTGGCCGGTGAAGTCCCTCATCGCTTCCGACTTGGCCCACTCCCGGTCCAGCCCATCTGTGCCCATCGCCGTAATCTTCGAAAAAGGGGCAAGGGACCGGAACAATGCCGCGATCTCCGGGGTGAGGTCCCCCCGGATCACTGAGAAGCGGGAGTTCTTGAAAGGTGCCCGGCGGCGGGCCTTCGGAGTCTGGAACCAATCTATGATCACCTCGTCCGAAGCCACCCAGATAAACTGGATCGAACTGAGCGGCTGGGCGTCCCCCCACCGAGAAGCCGTCTTCCATGCCACCATAGCACACAGTAGCAAATCGGGGGACTGCTGACGCGCCCAGCTCATCAAAACGCCTTTCACGATGGGTCTCGCCTGCACCTCCGGCACAGCACCCCCAATCCCCCGCAAAGCCGACGCCAGCGCGCACAATGGCTGGTTGTCTAGCCCCATCTTGCCGAAGACCGCCGACAGACCCTTCGTGTATGCCAACTGGGCCTGTGGGCGCACGCTCGTAGCGAGTACGAACAGCGCCGCCGTGTCGGCATTGATTGGGATCCCCTGCGAACTGGTCCACCAGTGCAGGCGACGCCAGAGGTTCCGGCGGGTGTTGAGGGTGGACTCCGCCCACATCTGCCCGACCAGCTGCCACAATAGGCCCTTCGCCTCCCGCCAACCGACATTCCTTTCGTGTGTCGGGCGGGTACGGCTCATGTCGCCAACCTTGGAGGCCACAAGGCGATGAACCGTTTTTCCCATCAAGGACGTCGGGTTGTCCGGGATCATGCGCACGTCGGTGTCGAGACTTTCGCTGACGTCGTTTTTGAAAACGGTATGGGTTGACGGAAGGGAGGAATGAATCGCGCCCAAGCTCGGGTTTGTGTACTGCTTGTCTTTTGCTGCCACTGACGTGTTGCCACCCTTTCTTTGCATCACTTTGTGAGGGTGGCTTTTTGTGACTGGCACACTTGGAGGCCGGGGAAACGCCAGTCATTTTGCATCCCCGGCCCTGGCGTTTCCCTGCCCCCTCTTTGGCCACGGCTTCCGCTCTTTGAACTGAAAGCGCTTCTTAGCGTCCCGCCTTTCCTGCGCCGCAGCGACTTCAACAGGGTCGTCATCTTTTTCCGCCAAACGGCTGAGAAGCGAGCTCCTCTTCATGCCTTCCTCAACAAACTTCTGTTGCAACTTGACCTGCAGAAGGAGGTCGTTGCCCAAGGCCACCTGTTCGGGACATTCCTGCCAACCCTCCAACTGGGACGAAGATAGAACCCAATTCTTCAACATCCTGAAGTGGGTCTCGAGGATTTCCCCGCCAGGAAGGTGCCCCCTGCCTGTCACAAAACGCATCTGCAGTTTCGTCACCAGCCTATCAGCATCAGCATCCATCGCTTCCGCCCAGTCCCGGACATCATTCTGGTCTTCCGGGGCCTTGTAGTGGCTTCGCACACCAGGGGCTGTCGAACTCGCCCGGGGCTCGACGGGTGCGACCAGCTTCTGTCGCGCCGGGGCCTCATCCCACTTCCCCATCTTTTCCGCCATCATGGAAACTGCCGCTGCCAGTTGCTTCACCTGTTCACGGAGGTCATCATCCGAAGTAGTCGATGAAGGCAAGGTCGACACCGGAGTGGGTGGGTCTCGAGGCCCCTGCGCATCAGCGGGAAGAGGAACCGGATCACCGTCTTGCCAGCATCCCTTCCGAAGGGCCTCACCTTTGAAAGCCGGGGTTCGCCGATCTTGGCCTTGAATAGGCCCTGCAACCCCCTCGGGAATTCGAAATCATACACAGGCGCCCCGGCGCCGACATTCGAGAAGTACGTCTGCTCCGCCACAAAAGCAACAGCCACCCTCTCCACGTCCCCCCTTCCTTTGTTTGTGAAGGTGAAGAAGAAGAATGGAAATGATGGTTTATAACTTACGAAAACCTTGGCAGTATTCCCTCACTGAAGTGCAGGAACTGCGTCCGCTATCGTCCGCTAGCTCGGGAACTGCGTCCGCTATCGTCCGCTAGCTCGGAAATTGCGTCCGCTATCGTCCGCTAGCTCGGAAACTGCGTCCGCTATCGTCCGCTAGCTCGGAAACTGCGTCCGCTATCGTCCGCTAGCTCGGGTACTGCGTCCGCTATCGTCCGCTAGCTCGGGAACTGCGTCCGCTATCGTCCGCTAGCTCGGGAACTGCGTCCGCTATCGTCCGCTAGCTCGGGTACTGCGTCCGCTATCGTCCGCTAGCTCGGGTACTGCGTCCGCTATCGTCCGCTAGCTCGGGAAATGCGTCCGCTATCGTCCGCTAGCTCGGGTACTGCGTCCGCTATCGTCCGCTAGCTCGGGAAATGCGTCCGCTATCGTCCGCTAGCTCGGAAACTGCGTCCGCTATCGTCCGCTAGCTCGGAAATTGCGTCCGCTATCGTCCGCTAGCTCGGGAAATGCGTCCGCTATCGTCCGCTAGCTCGGAAACTGCGTCCGCTATCGTCCGCTAGCTCGGAAACTGCGTCCGCTATCGTCCGCTAGCTCGGAAATTGCGTCCGCTATCGTCCGCTAGCTCGGGAAATGCGTCCGCTATCGTCCGCTAGCTTGGGAATTCGGGCCTTCGTTCTCGTTGCGTTTCTCTCGGGGAAAATACTGTCAAAGGGAAAACGTGAAAACATCTCGTAGTAAAGCGGTAACTGACGACGCGTAGTGGAAGAAAGTTGACCTGACCAGGTGACCAGGTCAGGGGGTTGGGCGGGTGGGAAAGCAACAGCCACCCTCTCCACGTCCCCCCTTCCTTTGTTTGTGAAGGTGAAGAAGAAGAATGGAAATGATGGTTTATAACTTACGAAAACCTTGGCAGTATTCCCTCACTGAAGTGCAGGAATTCGGGCCTTCGTTCTCGTTGCGTTTCTCTCGGGGAAAATACTGTCAAAGGGAAAACGTGAAAACATCTCGTAGTAAAGCGGTAACTGACGACGCGTAGTGGAAGAAAGTTGACCTGACCAGGTGACCAGGTCAACCGCCTACCACACCGCCAGTGAGGAATCGCCCGACCGCAAGTTGTAATTCACGCACACCCTTTTCGCCTATGTCGGTCAACGGAACGCGCGAAGGCATGTCCGCCGGGTTATCCTCACTTCTTACCCACCTCATAGAAACCGGGCACTCTAGCGCCCGCAAATGTTCGAGAGAGGACACCACAGCTTCATTGAGCACCGGGCTTTTCAAGCACGCGCCCTTCCGCGCGACGCCCTTCACCGTGGTGTTGTCCACGACTAGGTGAACGGATCTGCCTTTTACCCCGAAGGGCAAGGCACGAGTCACTTTCATGAGAGCTAACGCCTCCAACTCGTTTATGTGGAGGGACCGCTCTACCGGCGACCAAGAATCACCCAAGGTGGACAGTTCCATGGTCTGCCCGTCCACGATGACACCTCCCCAGCCTTTGGTGCTGGCATCCACGAAAGCCGTAATGGCTGGAACGGAGGACTCCGAAAACATGGCGCGCGGCTCTAACGCGGCCTCAATCCAAGTCTTCAGGCTGCAAGACACCGATGGCGGAATCTGTACGAGGGATCCGGGGAGTCTCCGCCCCCTGTTGAGGGCGTTCGTTACACGTCGTAAGAATTTTAGGGAAAAATAAAAACTACCAGGGAAAACGCCCGCCACTGCAGAAGCGTGCAACAGGCGCCCCCCCAAGGTTTCCAGCTCTCCTGCCGGCATCTGGTCCAACGGGCCGTACAGCGTCGCTAGCAGCTTGGACCTGAGTTTCCGAGCGACGGACACCTTGCTGCTCCGGTGGTCCCAGTGCACGCCGATAAACTCGTATGAGGGTACGGCTGTATGCGTATCCTCATTTTTCCAAGAGAGAGCACAATCACTTGCTGTCTGATCCAAGGCCTCGGTTGCCCGCAGAACGTTCACCTTCGACCCGGCGTACCGGATGTTATCCACCCAGACGTCGACTTCAACGTCGCCCGCACGAAACTGAGGTAGGACAAAGTCCGGATGGCCGGCTGCCGTGGCGGCGAGAGTGTGCATTATTTCAGGCGCACACGTATGCCCCATGGGGAGTCGGGTTAGCTCCCACCACGACCCTTCGTTGTCTCGAAAGCGAAACAAATACCTCGCACTTTCCGGAATTTCCACCGCATAGAAACCCGTGCGGAAATCCCTGGTGGAACCGCACTGCTGCTTCACAGCCCTTAAGTAGGCAGAAACATGATGCAACGGCACCTCCGCCTCGTACCCGGCAGCTCTGGCCAAAGCATTGGCCTCTTCCGTCCAAAGGATAAAGCGCTGCCGAAGACCGGAGGCCTTCTCCTCCAGAACGGTGAAAGGAACGTTCCGGAGCGGCCCCGCACCGGGAGCCCGCCGCGCCACCCCGTGCCGAGCCAGCAATTGTGCATGGTCAGAGGTAAAATCACTTGCCTTTCCGATCGGGTCGGTGCCCGAGCCTTCGGTGACCTCGCCCAAGCTCGTTTCCCCGGGTTAAGGCAGTCACTCAACATTCCCTTGCGCTAGTGCTATCAGTTACAAAGACGTGTTCTTCCTTCTCCCTTTCTCCTAGGCAGTTCTCGTCAGACAATACGAAGAGCAGAAACTCTTCTAGGCAGTTCTCGTCAGACAATACGAAGAGCAGAAACTCCCGTCCGCTAGCTCGGATACTCCGTCCGCTACCGTCCGCTCGCTCGGATACTCCGTCCGCTACCGTCCGCTAGCTCGGATACTCCGTCCGCTACCGTCCGCTAGCATGGATACTCCGTCGCTAGCTCGGATACTCCGTCCGCTACCGTCCGCTAGCTCGGATACTCCGTCCGCCACCGTCCGCTAGCTCGGATACTCCGTCCGCTACCGTCCGCTAGCTCGGATACTCCGTCCGCTACCGTCCGCTAGCTCGGATACTCCGTCCGCTACCGTCCGCTAGCTCGGATACTCCGTCCGCTACCGTCCGCTAGCTAGGATAGTCCGTCCGTTACCGTCCGCTAGCGCGGATACTCCGTCCACTACCGTCGGCCAGCTCGGAACTTGCACCAAGATTCTCTTGGTGCAAGTTGTCCGAAAATCTCTAAGTCGGGTTCCCAGGGGAGTTGCCTGGAAAACAGTTTTTGGACTCAGGAATTCTTTGGGAAATGGATAAGTACAAATAGCCAAAATTTCGAGGATTTGGAATTTTTTGGAGAGTGCGTCGATCAAGTCGTGGCAGCTCGGCAGGTGCCGCCGCGAGTCATCAGGAGGCGGTATCGACGAGTCGGACACGCTGTGTTGATGGTGCAGCTGTCAACCAGCGTATAGAGACGTTTTTACACGGTGGACCGGTCAAGGGCTGGTGCGGTCAATGACCGCACCACGCTGACCGCAATAATGTTGACCGGTACCTTGCGGTCATTGACCGCATGGGTACTGGTCATTGACCGCACCCATGCGGTCATTGACCGCAACATTGCGGTCAATAAGCGGTACTTATGACAGTTTGCAAGGTAAAATAGGCAGTCAACAGCGCCCTACAACTTGGAGAAGGTGCTACTTTAGCCAGACTCAAGGTGGCGAGTCGCTGAGCGTAGTCGGCACGCGGCATCGCCGGGCCTTACGGAGCAGGGCCAGCGGCAAGCCGCGGAAGGACTCGACCTCGGCGAGCTCGCAGTGAAGCGAGCGTTGCTGAGTGAAGACGACGTCCTGGCCGCCGAGTGGCGGACACGCGCGTTTTTGACGCGGTGGATGCCGACGACAGCGGGCTGCTGACGTTCAAGGAGTTGATCAAGTATAGCCGGTCCCGGACGTCGTGTTTCGGCACGTGGTCGGCGACGGGGGCAATCTCATGAGTCGCCCCCGCCATGCTCACCCGAGCTGCTTGTCTACGCGACCCAGGCTATGCCCATAGTCATGATCGTGCACCACAGGTTTTAAGGACAAACAGAAACTAAAGGTAACCTGAACCAATTTGGACGCGGAATTTCGGCCCGGAATTCGGGAAGCTTTGAAATGTTCGTACATTCTGCCGGTTCCATCATTTGTGTAACGGAAACACGAAACGAGTGCAAAAGCTGCTTGGGTCAGACTTCAAAATACCGCCAAAAAGTGAAAATCCCATGGAAAAGTCCAAAACTTTCAGAACCTCCAAAAAGTCCAAAAAGAAATTCTGGTCCAAAGAAATTCCGGTCCAATGATTTTCCGAACGCAGTTCCCAACGCGATTCCTTACTGTGCGATAGACGAAAGCTGGGGGTCAGTTGTCTGCCACGAGCGTCATTCAACAAAGCCAGTTCTGCAGGAATAAGTCACGATTACTCGTCGGTTTGTGTTTTGCGGCTGAACATGCAGACTGTGGTCGCCTTTTTGGTGGGCCACCCACCCCCACTCTTCCCCCACAGGAATCGGGCTGAGTATTGAGTTCTGTAAAGTGCAAGTGCCATGAAGGCAGGCGAGCACCACGGCTGAGTACGGGGAGTTTCTGGGAATTTGTTGCCTACTAGGAGTGTTATACAGCTTGCCTGCCTCATGCTCTTCCGCACATACTACTAGTAGCTCCCAATGCCCGATAGACAGTGCGTTGTGAGTTCAAGCTGCTCCGAGGCGGTGATTTATATCGTCGTATGTGAACAACCGAAGATGCGAAAGAAGCTGTTTCCACAAAAAGTACACCGGCTACGCGATTCACCGTGCGGTAGACGAGTAGAAACCAGAACCTGCTGGTGTCCCACCCGACGAAAGCTTAATGGTCGTCTGCACGTCCCGAAAAGACAAAGAAACGTGACTTCCAGGCATTCGAAATGCCCGGACAAAGCACCACGACGTGTTGACTGGCACACAACGCGCGCGCCACAGGCTACAATTATGGTTTTCCGCGGCGGCGTGAAAGAGGAAGTCTCCAAGCACGCAATGAGAGAGTGCCTCCAACACTAGAAAGCGGAGCACATAGCAGTGAGCAACTATTTGTGGAATGTGCACAACACAAAGCCTTGCATGCAAACAGTTCGCAGGCGGACAAAGCCAGCACCTGTTGCACATTCATGTTGGGAAGCTCGGCAAGAAGACCTGCCGACCATCTCTCGTTTCTTCGTGGGTTTTAGGGAACCCACGAACTACTGTAAATGCACTGTGTGGTGCGATGCCAAGGCGATAGGAGCGCCATGAGCGACAAGCCGAATCTACGGACGAGAGTTTGAATGTGGTCGGAAGCCCGCATTATCCAGTGTCTGAGACCTGTCACGACATGTCTCTGACCTCACCGTAGGGATAGCACTGTCGTTTGCACTATGTTTGCTAAGCCATACAAGCTCAGGAACTTTCCAAGAAACCAACCAAAAAACCTTGCAACTCTGCCTGTCTCTCGCGAAAACTGGGGTTGCCCAGGTGGTTTGTGGTGTCTGGGCACCGGTGATCACGGTAGTGCCGTAAAACCCCTCGAAAACTCTCGAAACACCCAGGATTTGGGTCCAGGTTAGGTGGATTTTGTCTAAATCACTAGTCATTTTTACTAGTGCACTAGTCATTTTTACTAGTGCACTAGTCATTTTTACTAGTGGCACTAGTCATTTTACTAGTCAAAATTTTGACTAGTAAAACCACTAGTCAAAGTCAAAAAAGTCCTTGACTAGTGCACCGTGTAGGTCCCCCCCCCCCCCCCCCCATTTTCGTGGGAAAAAAGTCCGCTATAGTAAAAATCCTCTCCCCCTTTGCGGCTCAGGAAAAAATCTGTGCTCCCTAAGGGAATTTACTCTTATTAGTTATTACCCATTATTAGATCTAATAATACGTAATAATCGGGCTAATAATATCTAATAAAATCTAATCAAATCTAATCATAATTATTACATGCCAACCGTGTATAACCTTCTGCAATCTCCGTGAACCTATCAAAGGATGCTTCAGCACACCGCTCCTTACCTAATCTGAATTACTACCTTCCGCACTTTCTCCTGTGGTCACCCACGGAATGAGTGGTATAACAAAGGATGCGTCAGCACACCGTTTTTTTGTCTTTTACAATTATAACCTTCTGCAGTCTCCGTGAACCTGGTGGGATGAGTTGAATATCAAAGGATGCTTCAGCACACCGCTCCTTACCTATTCTGAATTACAACTTTCAGCACTTTCTCCTGTGGTCCCCCACGGAGTGAGTGGTATAACAAAGGATGCGTCAGCACACCGTTTTTTGTCAGTTTCAATTATAACCTTCTGCAATCTCCGCGAACCTGGTGGGATGAGTTAAATATCATGTGCGCGGAATGGCGCGGTCGGCCAGCTATCGCAAGCTTGCTCGCCGCCAGCTGAGCTCCGTCTGTTAGACTCACAGCCACGGTTGCGCACCTGCTGCCTCCGTCGCTTAGTCAGTCCCACACAGGCCGCCCCTGCTAGCAACGGCTGCGCCGTTGGCTCTGTCCCACAGCTTTAGCAGGCCAGCTAAGGACCGTAACCACGTGTTCTGTTTGGGCGAACGCGTCATTAAATGTACGATACATGCGCGGGACGAGTGGAACGGCTCCGAGCGACCACCTCGAAGGAGCGGAATCCAATTACTAACAATTACTAACAGGGTCACTGACAAAACGGATTCTATATAAGTTGCCACGTTGCTCCCCCGACGTCGGCTTATGATGCAATCTTTCCCCTATCTGGCGTGGGAGGGTGACATCACCCAACCCGTCATGTCAACAAACTATCGATCAGGAAAACCCCGCCGTAAAAGGCGAAGCCTCCGGCTGGAGACGCCGGCGGAGGAGCCGGCCGAAGCGCCTCGCTGTCTCGTCCCGCAGGTTTCAAGCCCGGTCGACTACGAGCGAACTCCACGTCTGGGAAGACTGGGCACGTTGCTATTCGACGAAGTTGATGTCCGCCGCGGTCTGAGTCGAACTTCCCTATCGACAACAAGCACGCGCTCGATCTTGCGGGGCTGCATTTGGAGATGGCTCTCGCGAAGCTTCTTCGGGTCGGGGAACGGGTACGTTCCTATTCGACGAAATTTACTTCCTCCTCCGCGCGCCGCGGTCTGAGTTGAACTTCCCTATCGACAACAAGCACGCGCTCGATCTTGCGGCAGCCAATAGCCCAAAACAACAGGTGTAACGTCGGGGGAAGCCGTACAGCTCACCAAAGAAAGAATGGACTTCGAGAGATGTGCAACACGGCAAACGGGCAAGCATGTGCGAGAAGGGGTCTACTCTTTGAGGTACTAGACGGATGGATACCAAAATTTCGACACCCGAGACGTGGGCATCTTCTGGCGCGTCCAACCGGTTTGACCAAAACGTGGTCTTCTCTGCCGAAGGTTGCGCCCGAGCAATTTTGCAGCTCAGAAATGTCGCAGCTCTCAAATGTCACACGTTATCGCTAACCACATCTTCCAGCTTTCTTCCAGTCCAACATTAATCCAATAACGGTAATGCATGCGCCAGTGAATTGCTGGGCGAACTTTGTTGGTGAATCTTGCGGGTGTGACTTTTGAGCGCAAAACTCTTTCTTTGGGTGGATTCCGAGGCCTGCACGGTGTACTCCAGCACCTTTTGGGGGAGTTGAGTTTACTGTGCGGCCGATTTGTGCAATCTCTCACCTCGCCTTCAAAACACACAGCTGAGTCACAGATTTGACTCTACTCGCCCCTTCCCAACCAACCAAACATGCGCTCCTAGCCCTCCGTAGTTTCTTCTCAGCTTTTTTTTTTAGCCACATGCAATGTGTGAGGAAACTGAACCGCTCAAGTAGGACCTTCTGATCATGATCATTTGCCAAATTTGCCACCTGAAACCACGTCCAGGATTTGGGCTCAGGGTAGTGCGGTCAACGAAAACTCTAGTTTCCCTTTCTACTTTCTCCTACTCTCGCGGTGTACGGTTTTAGCACTAACAATCTTGCGGGTTGCCTGTATTGTGCAGGCTAAAAAGACGCAGGCAGCGTGTTTTGGTAGTCGATATCAGAATTCCTTACCTGAATATACACAGGGACAATACAAGTGGGAAAACGATCAACCGGCACGCACAAACAAACCGAAGCGCCTGTCTTTTTTTTCCCCCTAGTTTCTTCTCAGCCTTTTTTTTTTCCTTCTTTGTTTTTAAAGGGGGGGGGCGAATAGTTGTACTTATTCGGCAGACACCTGTATGCCAAAAAAAAATTTTTAGGGCAAAAATCGTAATAACGCTAAAAATCGCTTAGGGTGCTCTGACTTTTTTTTTTGTTTCTGGTCCCCGCCTCTCCAAAAAATCTGTATGCACGCACGCAAAAGAAAAATAAATAGCCCAAAAAAACTAGGGCATATAAAGTCGGTTTTCTCTGAGCCTCTGCTTCATTAAGGCGTCGCATCTGTCGTGGTTGACTCTGAGACAGCGATGTGGCGGGACGGCGGTTTCTGAGCACAGACTCGTTGATCAACAGTTTCGCAGGGTGCAGTCCACGTTGTCGACACAGATCACAGATCTTTTGAAACGTACTACACTTCAGTTGTAGAGAGTCGTCAGGTTCAAGGTCCACTCGACATGGGCAGTACACGACATCCCTCCCTTGGTGGCAAACACGGATGACAGCTTGATCTCACTAGCATTGTCTCCCTAAGCTTGGCTTGGGATACACTTGCCCGGAAGATTCCGCGAAATCTGGTGCACATTGGGCACTTAATAGGCTGGTGCAGATTCTGTATCTTGATGAAGGCCGATTGGTGCGCCTCGGTGCAGCGGGCGACGGTCCGAAGGTGTCCTCGTGACCGATGTCAGCTTTGTCAAACACCCCCTCAAATCTTCCTCAGCAATGCAAGTGTTGGACACTCGAGGAGGTCGGCTTTGTCGACAATGAGAGGACAGCTTGTATCCTCGCAGCTCCGCAGGTTGAAAAGGTGCGGGGATGAATTTGCTCCACCGTGGGCCTTCCAGAGTTCCATGACCCTGTTGCTGCCTTCTGCTTCTTCCTTGCTCACCATAGGACTGCTGATACCAAACTTCTCCTGGACGTACGCAAGAAGAGATGCCTGCTCGGTTGCGGTATCCTCATTTAATACAACTACGGGTTGTCTGCTGTATTGAGCGGTCCCAAGACGGGCTTTGATAGCCTCCAGAGCGTTCATACAGCGTTCACAGCGTTCTCTGTAGCTGTGGCCTGGTCCTGTTCTGAACACACTGAGAGCGCGTGCTTTAGAACCCTTCCACAGCACGACGAGACAGAGGCGAACCGACCAGTTTGTAACGTTGTGGTCACTTGTTGTGCAAATTATCTTTTTCTTGGATTATCTTTTTTTCTGGCAATTCTCAGAAATCTGTACGCACGCGGGACCAGAAACAAAAAAAAAAGTCAGAGCACCCTAAATCTGTGACCAGAAGTGGCGGAGTCCGAGTTGTCATGTCGACCCTGCACTAACTAGTTCGCGCACTTCGGCTTTGATCGCCAACGCCTGCTTCTTTGTCACCTGTCGTTGTTTCCCGCCGCGGCTTGTTCAAGTGCTTCTCGCGCTTGACTCCCCACTTGTCAAAGGATGTTTTTTACTTGAACGGGAAAAACACGCAGTCTTTTATCCCCGAGGTTTTATTATCCCGCAATCGAACCAGGTTGTAATACCTGAGCACATACACACCTTCTCCGGTAGCTCCCGGCTCAGCCGACTCTCGCGGCCTTCTTAAAAGGTAACATAAGTAACCGACCTGGTGCCGCCGAAGCAGAACGCAGCAGTCAGGTGATGCAGCTGGATGCATCTTGCAAGGTGGCCGGTGCTTCCTCACGGGCCCCGACGCACGCCTGCGTCCTCTCCATCCAACCCTCTGTTTTTTCTTCTTTCTCTGTATCTCCAAGTTTCTCCCCTCGTGCGGGCACGACGAAGCGAGGTCCGACGCTGCTAG